>MU968319.1:109385-169271 GCA_034641835.2 Pinus albicaulis | reverse complement strand
AAACAGAAACTAAGAAAAGAAAATTAGCAGCAAAATAATGTTAATTCCATGTCATTAGTTAAAAAGTTATGCAAATGCCCGGGCTGCCTATCTATAACCTGAAACAAGAACACTGATCAGTGATTAATAACATAAAACATGAAAGACAGAAGTAAAATGGAAAGTATGAAAGATTATAAATAGAAATGAAGCATATATACCATGAAAGATGCAATGTATAAACATGTGAATGGATTATGGCACAATGAGCTTTAAAGAAATAAAACAAGAACTATACAATAATGCACAGAACCTTGGCAAGTGCAGGGGCCCTCTACACCAGCCTTGGCAACAATCTTCAAGTACTAATTACGTTTGGAAACAGTCTTCTTATATTAATATGCAGTCATAACAGAAAGGTGATATTACGACACAGTGGCAATTACATTACAGAGCTATCTCCAGACTAATCGAGACTAACATAGACTAATCTAATATGCATATACAAACGCGTTATTTATAACAAAAGAAATATAACTGATTCCTAGAGTTTATGCTGATGGAGAACACGTAGACCGTTACGTCCACAGATCTAGGATCATGGCCGTATTGAAGAGTAAATCTATGAGGAGTGGATGTTTGAATTCGGCTATGGAGCCGTGTACAGATGTTGATTTGTCCTCCGCAACTCAGAAACGGCCATATGAACCTTCACGTGACACGAAACAGAGTCCTGTCACTGTGGGACTCTACGATTGACTTCCATTTGGACACCTTTGACCACAGCCTCTTTAGATGAATTTTCTCAAGCCAATAGGACACGATCCATGTCCACATCATTTCTGACTTGCCCATGTGGCTCGTTTTTCCTGTAGACACCTGTAACATAGAGTTTCACAAAATGGCTGCGGAAAGTTGCAGCAGCTGCGGAAAGTGGCAAGATTCCGCAGCTAAGTGAACAAAATCTAAATCAAATAGCAGACACAAAAATATAGTTAAAAACCATGTTAGATGCCCTTTTGCAATTAATATACAATGATATTGACAACTTGGGAGGTTCAGGTGAGTGAAAAAGGTATAGAAAAGTGTATGGAAAAGATGCAGATTTGAGACTCAAAATACCCCCACTGTGAAGGTGTTGCATGTCCTCATGCAACCAAAATTTTGATATTCCTTCCTTAGTTCATATTCCTTGACACTTCAACCAGCACATCCAATCCTCTCCTCCTCTTCCTTGGTGCTGCCAACATTCTAGGTTTCTTCATTAAGCACCTAAATTTGATATTAACCAGTGCTCTGTTTAATTTCTGGCATTTCCTTTTCAATTTGTTTTTCTTCTTCTGCCATATTCCCAGATGTAGCATGGTATTATCATGAATGATTTTGTCCAGTTTGCCTTGTTCCTTCAATGTCTCATTTTCATTTTTGATGTGTCTATTTAAAAGCTCTAGCTCAAAGATTTCCTGTTTTAGTGATTGGACTAAATCATTCTGTACTGTGTGAGGCTGAATGGACGAAGTACTGGGACCTGTAGCTACCTTTTCCAAAGATTCTATATAATCATATACTTCCTGCTGCTTGGGGTCTATATCAGGTGTCATTTTTATTGGGCTGTCCCCAAAATGCCGTGAAGGAGAGTTATCCTCAAAATCTGGCTGAGAAGGGCTCACATCAACATCTTGCTGAGAATGGGATGGACTATGTTCAATGTCTGACTGAGAATGAAATGAACCAGGTTCACTAACTGACTGAGATGGACTATGGTCAGCTGGGGACTGTTCATATGTTTCCTCTCCCAAATCAATGAAATGAGGACCCTTCATTTGCGTTTTCCTCAATTTCCCCTTAAGTCTGCTGCTTCTTCTCACACGCTGTGGTACACTATCCTTTTGTTTTTGTTTTCCTTTCTCTGTCTTCTTGGCCATAGATGATTGTTTTTGAAGATAAACTAATCTTTCAGATAACACTTGATGATCTTCTTCTTCAGAAGAAGGAGTTTGATGTATAGCCTCAATAGTTTTTCTCTCTTTTGGTGTTATTGGCTTCTTACCCTTGATTTCTTTCTTCTTCCTCTTTGACAGTCTCTCTTCCCTATCAGTTCTTTCAATTGTAGTAGTAGGAGTATTTTGAATTTCATCAATTGTTCTTTTTCTCCTACTTCTTTTTGCTGTGCTACCTTCAGGAATTTCTTGAGTAGGAGTAATTTGAGTTTCATCATTTATTCTTTTTCTTCTACTCCTTCTTGTTGTACTACCTTCAGGAATTTCCTGAGGTTCCTCAAAGAAATTTCTAATCAGAAATTGTTCCCATGTGTCTTTCTTATCCTTTAACTCTTTTTCAATCAAAATTTTTACAAAACCGTGGTGATATAGATGTGGTTCTACATCTCCTAAATGCTTCTGAACAGTCACAGACATATTCTTCAAACTATTTAATAGAAAATATGGGAGATTGAGAGTTTGATTATCTAGAAAATTCATCAGCAATCTGGTGTGGTACATATACATGTACCCAAAACGGCCTTCACAGGTAATGAATTTTTGAACAACTAGCAGCAAAGTAGCCCATTCCTCTTTCAAAGCATGAACATGAATTCCTCTTTTAAAAACAGTTATGTCCATACCTTGGTTTCGTAAGATTGTTCTCCAGGCTTCATCACTAATGCTTTTATTTTTAAACCAACGCTCACCCTCTTGAGGATGTTCCGTGGCTGTTGCTATAGATGCCTCATTTACTGCAAACTTAAGGTCTCCAATCTCTACTTCCAAGCCATTGAACGACCTTGCAAATGCTTTTGTCACTTCTTTATGATAGCCTCTGAATTTCTGGATAAACCGCAGCCACTTTTCTTTCTTCAATATATCCCTTACTTGCGGATATCCCTCCATGAACTTAGGTCCTTTCGATTCTGCTCTTAGCAATTTACCCATTTTTCTTTCTACTCTTCACAAATTTGCCTGCGTGAGGGTTTAATGGAAATAGAACGGCTGAATGCACAGAGATAAGCACAATGACTGTAGGTAGATATCAGAGAGTGGGTATACAGGCTGTAGCGTAATAGAGAACGAAATGGAGTGAGGCAGAACAGAGAGGGGTTTCGTGAGCACGGCAGAGACACGACTGTGAGATTAACAGAAAAATAGGAGGAGTATAACACATCTGGCAGTGTTTTGAAATTTGGTGGTTGCACAATAAATGTGAGCACGTTTAAAGAATGGCTATGGATTTATGCGGCTGTAAGAGTCCGTGGTCAAATCAATTACGTCTCATTGTCACCGGTGGAATATCGGAGTATGAGTGAAGATCGGGGGTTTAATTATGGAACCGTTTGAGAATGAATGCGGAAGGATCATATGGAGATCGTGAAAGGGTTACGGAAGTTGTCAATATAATCATTGCACATAATGGATAGAGCTTATGGTTCATAACTATATAAAAATGTGTTTTTAATGCTATTTGAAATGAATTTTACTCATACCTTGGAATCTTTTGCCTTTTTCCTTGGTCTTCAACTAGTTGGTCTTCATTGGTGTCTTGAATGCTCCATGTCTTCAAAATTGATCCTCTCACCTGCATTTAATTTCATGATTATGGAAATAAAATCTGACTGTACATTCTTTTGAAAAAAGAGTTGTAGCTGCGGAATCTGCTTCTGGCTGCGGAAACAGATGTCAGCTGCGGAAATTGACACAGCTATTATTTGGATGAATGGAGATGAACAGATGACAAATGACCAGATGGAAACAGTCATGAAAAAGAATTTTATTGATGAAATGGAATGAAATAGATAAAATTAAGTGGAATGGAGTGAAATGAAGTGAAATGAAATGGAATGAAGTGGAATGGAATGGAGTGGGTGGTCACAAAACTTGTGAAATGAAAGAGAATTTTTTTTTTTTTGGAAAATATAGAGTGTCAGGTGTTCCTAATTTTCACGCTATATTTTCTGTATAAGATTGCCAATCAGTGATTGGTTTTTAGGCTTATACGTTTTTTTTTTTGTTTTTTATTTATTTATTTTTATTTATTTTTTTTTTTAACTGAAAAGAACAAAAGCTAGGCTGGTGGAGAAGAAGAATTCTTCTGTACCAGCCTGATTGCAGAACTTTCTTGAAACATTTTGACAAAATCCTCTTTTGAGAGTGGCTTATGATAAACCTTCAATCTATGGCCATTCACAATAAGAGGAGTTTGAAACTCATCAATGGTCTTGATTCTTACCGCTCCATTGTTAAAGATCTTGTCAATCTCATATGGCCCAAGCCAATGAGTCCGAAATTTTCCTTGGAAATCTTTAAACTTGGAATCAAATAACAATGCCCAGTCTCCTTCTTGAAACTTCTTCTCTTTGATGTACTTGTCATGCCATTTAGCTCTTTGATATTGAACTAGATCAGTTCTTAGAATTGCCTCTTGTCTGATCTCATCTAGCTCGTTCAACTGCTCCATTCTATGCTTTTGGGCTTCTGATAAGTCCATCCCCAACCGAACTGCTATCTTGAAGGTCTTGACTTGGAACTCAATGGGGAGTAGGACTTCTTTCCCATAAACAAGTTCATAGGGAGAATGTCCTGTTGTATTTCTCCATGTAGTTCTGTAGGCCCACAAGGCTTCAGAAAGCCTTTCTGCCCAATCTCTTCTATGTAGATGAACAGTTTTGGTGATGATACTTTCAAGAACTTTGTTTGTAGACTCCACTTGACCATTTGCTTGCGGATGGTAAGGAGTAGATCTTCTGTGTTTGATTTTGTATTCTTCCATCAACTTCTCCACCAAGTTGGATGTGAATTGGCTTCCCTGATCTGTCACAATTTCTCTTGGAACACCAAAGCGAGTAAAAATATCCTCATAAAGAAAATGAACAACTCAATTTTCAGTAGCAGATACTAATGCTTTGGCTTCTACCCATTTAGTAACATAATCAGTACAAACCAATATATACTTCTTTTGCTTAGATGGTGGATTAATAGGTCCAATGAAATCTAAAGCCAATTTTTCAAAGGGTTCAATGAGTACCTGTGGTTGCAATGGAATTTCATTTGAAAGGGTAGGTTTCCCTACTCTTTGGCAGCTGTCACACCTTTTGACATATTGTTTTGCATCTTTGAAGAGGGAAGGCCAATAATATCCTAAAGAGAGGATTTTATAGGCCGTCCTTTTGTCTTCAAAGTGTCCGCCGCATGGTTCATCATGACATGCCTTAAGAATATCAGGCATTTCATCCTCCCTAACACATCTTCTGATCACAAGATCTGGCCCTGTTTTAAAAAATTCGTTAGAAATCCATGAATATTTTGAACTCTCCTGAATAATTTTTCGTTTTTCACTTGGAAATAAATGTGAAGGCAGTTTCCCTGTAACTAAATAGTTAGCAATATCTGCATACCAAGGAGTCTTAATAGTTACTGCAAACAAGTATTCATCAGGAAACTTATCCTCTACAGGAGAATCTTCTTTAGTATTCTGAATCCTAGACAAGAAATCAGCTACTGTATTTTGTTTTCCCGGTCTATCCAACACAGTAATATTGAATTCTTGCAAAAGTAAAAGCCATCTTGTCACTCTGCCATTAGTAACAGGTTTGTTCATTAAATATCTAATTGCGGAATGGTCAGTATGAATAAAAGTTTCATAGCCTGTTATGTAATGTCTAAACTTATTAATTGCATGAACAACAACTAAAAACTCTTTTTCAGTCACAGTATAGTTCAACTCTATGGGAGTCAAATTTTTACTGGTATAATAAATGGCATAAGGAACTAAATCTTTTTGACCCAACACAGCTCCTAGAGCTGTATCTGAAGCATCCGTAGAAATATGGAAATGGAGTTTCCAATTTGGTCCTCTCAAGATAGGTGCTTCAGATATTCTTGTTTTCAAAGTTTCAAAAGCTGATTGACAATCAGGATCCCATTTAAATTCACAGTCTTTTGTAAGCAACTTGAAGAGTGGAGATGCTATCTTAGTGAAGTTTTCTATAAATCTTCTATAGTAACCAGTAAATCCTAGAAAACTTCTAACATCTCTTTGACAATTTGGAATAGGCAACTTGGAGATGACTTCAACTTTTGATCTATCAACCTTAATCCCATCTCCCAAAATATGATGTCCTAAAACAATCCCTTCAGTAAACATCATAAAGCATTTTTCATGGCTTAATGAAAGGTTTGTTTCTTTACATCTTATAAGAACTTTTTCCAAATTTTCTAATGCCTCTTCAAATGAATTACCATAAACCGTAAAATCATCCATATAAACCTCTACACAATCATGGATTAGATCAGAAAAAATTCCTAGTACTGCTCTTTGGAATGTTGCTGGTGCATTACATAACCCAAAAGGAAGCACTCAGTAGGCAAAAGTTCCCCATGGAAAAGTAAATGTGGTCTTATCTTGATCTTCAGGTGCTACCTGAATTTGATTATAGCCACTAAAACCATCCAAAAATGAAAAGTACTTTTTACCTGCTAATGTATCTAATACCTGATCAATAAAAGGCAGAGGAAAGTGATCCTTCAAAGTTGCTTTGTTCAACTCCCTGTAATCAATGCATACTCTCCATTTACCATTCTTTTTAGGTACTATAACCAAAGGAGAAACCCATCGGCTATCTGAAATTGGATAAATAAAGTTTACATTGAGAAGTTTTTGGAGCTCTTCTTTCACTATCTCCCTAAGATTTGGATTCATCCTTCTTTGAGGTTGTCTGATTGGTCTATTGTTTTCCTCAATATAGATGTGATGGATGCAAGTCTTAGGATCAATACCTTTCATGTCAGTATACTCCCATGCAAATGCAGTAGAATGTTTTCGCAAGATTTTGGTTAGTTCTTTTTGTTGTGATTCTTCCAAATGTTTGTTGATATTCAATGTTTTTCCTGGAAAAATCTCAATAGTAGAACTACCAAACTCTTCCATAGAGTAAAGAGACATTTGTCTTGATGATAAATATTCTATGTCAGATTCCACCTGAAATTGTGTGGGGTCATATTCTGAAGATGTCTCAAAATTTTCTAATGTGTTCAGAATTTGACTATCCTCACTGATTTCAGAAATGGTAAAGACAGGTTGTATAGTGTCCTCATAATCAACCCATTCATTGTCTCCTACTTCTGTGATTGCTCTTGCTGGAGGATAAAAATTGAATTTCTTTGTCGAATTACCATTAGAAATGTACATGTCCCCAGATCTACAACTAATAAAAGCATCAACTGTGGCTAGCCAAGGTCTTCCTAAAATAAGTGGGTGCCCTCCTAGATTACTCTTGGGAGTCAAAATCATAAAATCTACTGGATATTCCCAAGAATCTAAGGAGACTGAAATATCTTCTAATACACCATCCGGTTTAATAATGGATCGATCTGCAAGTTGCAGTAAAGTAGGTGTAAAAAGAAGGTTAGGAAGTTTTAGCTGGTCCATAGTCTGTCTACTCATAATGTTGATAGCAGCCCCTAAGTCAATCAATGTGTTTGGAATTTCTATCCCATTTATATGTGTCTTGACAATTGGACTTCCCGGATCTACATACTTCTGCATGGTAATTTTTCCCATCATAATATCTGCAATCTTTCCTACCAGGTGGATTCTTCTTGTGTCTTTTAGTTTCCTTCCCGGTCTTTTGAAACTCAACTCCTTTATGGTTTTTGCTAGAATAGGAATCTCTCGAATGGCTTGTAGCAAGGGAATCTTGATACAAACATTCTTTAATTCATCTAGAAAGTCATAGTTAGGCAACAAAATTTGTTTTTCCACCCCCTTGTCAATTTGTAGTCTTTCAGGAAAAGGAGGTGTAGATGAAGATGTAGGTTGCTCAACTATAGGAGTTGTGGGTGTTAACTTTTCTTTTTCTTTTTGAATGTTTGAATTTTGAAGAGATTCTTCCTCAGAACCCTTATTGATTTGAAGAGAATCCTCCTCAGAGGTATCTTGCTCTTGAATATCTATAGAAGGTTTTTCTAAAACTCTACCAGATCTGAGTTGTACATCATTGAGAGGAACAATCATATAGGTAGGAAATTGTTGTCCTTCTACCATGTAAGTATTCTCAGGATTTTTATTGTTAGGATTTGGCAATGGCTGAGCTGGAAGTTGATTTGTCTTTTGTTGGTATGGGAGCATGAGTTGAGGATTTGGATTTTGTTGAGAAGGTTGTTGTTGTGGAAATGGCAATGAAAGTTGTGGATTTGGGTTTGGAATTTGTGGAGCTTGTTGATTTTGAAAAGATGGAGGATATTGATAAAATTGAGCAAATCTCCCATAAGGATTTTGCATCCCTTGTACCCATGGTTGATATGGATTCTGATAGTTACTGCAAACAAGTATTCATCAGGAAACTTATCCTCTACAGGAGAATCTTCTTTAGTATTATGAATTCTAGACAAGAAATCAGCTACTGTATTCTGTTTTCCTGGTCTATCCAACACAGTAATATTTAATTCTTGCAAAAGTAAGAGCCATCTTGTCACTCTGCCATTAGTAACAGGTTTGTTCATTAAATATCTAATTGCAGAATGGTCAGTATGAATAAAAGTTTCATAGCCTGTTATGTAATGTCTAAACTTATTAATTGCATGAACAATAGCTAAAAACTCTTTTTCAGTCACAGTATAGTTCAACTCCGTGGGAGTCAAATTTTTACTGGTATAATAAATGGCATAAGGAACTAAATCTTTTTGACCCAACACAGCTCCTAGAGCTGTATCTGAAGCATCCGTAGAAATATGGAAAGGGAGTTTCCAATTTGGTCCTCTCAATATAGGTGCTTCAGATATTCTTGTTTTCAAAGTTTCAAAAGCTGATTGACAATCAGGATCCCATTTAAATTCACAGTCTTTTGTAAGCAATTTGAAGAGTGGAGATGCAATTTTGGTGAAGTTTTCTATAAATCTTCTATAGTAACCAGTAAATCCTAGAAAACTTCTAACTCTACCAGATCTGAGTTGTACATCGTTGAGAGGAACAATCATATAGATAGGAAATTGTTGTCCTTCTACCATGTAAGTATTCTGAGGATTTTTATTATTAGGATTTGGCAATGGCTGAGCTGGAAGTTGATTTGTCTTTTGTTGGTATGGGAGCATGAGTTGAGGATTTGGATTTTGTTGAGAAGGTTGTTGTTGTGAAAATGGCAATGAAAGTTGTGGATTTGAATTTGGAAGTTGTGGAGCTTGTTGATTTTGAAAAGATGGAGGATATTGATAAAATTGAGAAAATATCCCATAAGGATTTTGCATCCCTTGTACCCATGGTTGATATGGATTCTGATGTTGGGGCCAAGGTTGTTGCCAAGGATTCCAATTTGGTGGGGTTTGAAAATTCATAGGGTTGTTAAACCCTTGAGTTTGTTGTCCCTGCCAAGATCTCCTTGCAACAAAACAAAGAGATTCTACTGAATTTGGGTCTTCTTGAAAGACAGCTTTGAGTCCAGGAATTGAAGGACAATCCTTGATCTCATGATTCTCTGAGCAAATCATACATGTTTCTACAAATTTTGCATCCAAGGGACATTCCCTTAAAGCATGTTTCTTCCTACATTTCGGACAAAAGATGGCTAAGGCATCTGTTTCTGCTTTCTGCTTGTTTTGGATTTTAAGGGTGTCTAGTTGTTCACTAAGGCTCCCTAAGATATTAGTTTTGAACTCATCAAGCATATTACCAATCTCTACCCTACTTACTGATCCAGTTGCAGATTTGTTAGCCCTAATAAGAGAAGGATCCCTAGGCCCTTTTCCTGTTTTAGATTTTCCCCTTGAGAGATGGACACATAGTTTTGTTATATCACGAAGTGGGAGTTGAGAAATGTCTCCTTTCCCCATCATGTTTAAAATATCTATCCATTCATCTCTAATGGCTTTTAATATGAGGGCTTTCAAAGTTTCATCATCTAAGTTGCTCATCTTTTCTCTTTTCAAGTTATATTGAAATCTTTCAAGTAAGTCTTCCAAATTTTCATCTTCTTTTTGCATCATTTTGAATACCTCATCCTTGTGATTGGTGGGAATACAATAGTCCAAGTATCTATCCAAAAATGTTTGTTTCATATCATTCCAAGTCCTAATAGATTGAGTAGCTAATCCCATGAACCATTTCAAAGCAGATCCCTTCAATGTTGAAGGAAACAGTTTGAGTTTTTGAGAGTCTTCCATATAGTCATAAGTTCGGCACACGACTTCAAACTCAAACAAAAATGTTTCAGGATCCTCACTTCGCAATCCATAAAAGTTGGGGAGGACAGATGGTGAGATATTTTTCATTGTTGTATGAGTTTCCTCATCAACTATAGGGAATCCAAAAAAGTTGTCTCCTTCCCTATTTCTTCCATTATTACCTTCACCATTGTTGTCTCCATTGTTTCCTCCTCCTCTACCTCTACCTCTACCTCCGAATCCATCTATTATTTCCTCTGCCATGATAGTTTCTTTAGAGTCCTTAAAGTCCTCTGGTTCTTCTATCAAGGGAGGATGAGAGGGAGTCTCTTTGTTTTCTAAATGGGATTTAGTAGGTGGTATAGGAGAATCCTCTAATTCAGCTGCTCCTTGAATTCCAAAAATCTCAAGGCTAGGGGTAGATGGTGGTGATTCTTGTCTATGCCTTGAAGAAGATGGAGTTGTGAAAATCAAACTCTTGGCTTTAGCTATAAACCTTCCCCTAGAATCTCTTGCTCTATGCATGTCATTTTTTATTTTATTTTTAAAAAGTTGGGCTAATAATTCTCTTTCTGATCTTCCAGATCACACTAGGTGCAAGAAGAGAGCATACTTAAGAAATTACTAAACCAATAACTCTTTTTTCTGATCCTCCAGATCACACTAGGTGCAAGAGGAGAGCATACTTCAAGAAGTTATCAAGTTTTCCCTTCTTTTATGATTTTGTTTTTTTTTTTTTTTAGAAATTGGCTACCTAGTTACACTTCCCCGGCAACGACGCCAAAATGTTTGGTCAATTTATTGTGTCCTAAATTGCTGCATTTAATTTGTCAATCCGGGATTCGTAAGCTGATGAAGTGCGGCACACTATATGTGCAAGATAACCTTTTTCTTAACTTTTTGTCGTTTTTGGTTTTCTAAGGTGAGATGGAAATTCTAAAATGAAAACAAGTATGGTTATGTTTGTTCAAGGAAATAATATCCTCTATAATGATTTACCAACTTGAAACTGGAAAAAAGAATTTGAAACATACAATGACAAAAATTGAAAGAAAATGAAAATGTGCTGCTGAAATGAAAATGTGCTGCTAGTCTAATAAATCAAAACAGTGAACTAGTGAGCATGAAACCAAACTTAATTTTCATTTTCATTGCTTCAAACACAAAAGAAATCCAGGCCAAAGAAACTAAAAGTTGCAATAAAGTAAATCTAAATCAAATTACATCAACTTGTCTTCTTCCATCCCTCATCATTAGTCCACGATGATTTTGAAGTAACCAACAACTTGAGTAACTCATATCTAACTTGCAGAAAGTAAACTAATATCACACCACACATTCATAATTCAATCCCTCACCATCAGTCCAGCTGTGGCTTTCGGAGGTAACTGAAGATGTCATGCACAATTTAATATTTCTAACTTGCAGAAAGGAAACTAATATCAAACTACACATCCATAATTCAATCCCTCACCACCAGTCCAGCTGTGGCTTTCGGAGGCAACTGAAGATGTTATGAGCAATTTAATATATCTAAAATCTAACTACTGAAACAAATGAGCAAAACTGAATTAAACAAAGCAGTACTGAAATTAAACAGAAACTAAGAAAAGCAAATTAGCAGCAGAACAATGTTAATTCCATGTCATTAGTCAAAACGTTATGCAAATGCCCGGGCTGCCTATCTATAACCCGAAACAAGAACACTGATCAGTAATCAATAACATAAAACATGAAAGACAGAAGTGAAATGGAAAGCATGAAAGTTTATAAACAGAAATGAAGCATATATACCATGAAAGATGCAATGTATAAACATGTGAATGGATTATGGCACAATGAGCTTTAAGGAAATAAAATAAGAACTATACAATAATGCACAGAACCTTGGCGAGTGCAGGGGCCCTCTATACCAGCCTTGGCAACAATCTTCAAGTACAAATTACGTTTGGAAACATAGTCTTCTTATATTAAAATGCAGTCATAACAGTAAGGTGGTATTACGGCACAAAGGCAGCGTAATTACATTACAGAGCAGACTAATAAAAACTAACAGAGACTAATCTAATATGCGTATACAAACGCGTTATTTATAACAAAAGAAATATAACTGATTCCTAAAGTTTATGCTGATGGAGAACACGTAGACCGTTACGCCCACAGATCTAGGATCATGGCCGTATTGAAGAGTAAATCTATGAGGAGTGGATGTTTGAATTCGGCTATGGAGCCGTGTACAGATGTTGATTTGTCCTCCGCAACTCAGAAACGGCCATATGAACCTTCACGTGACACGAAACAGAGTCCTGTCACCGTGGGACTCTACGGTTGACTTCCATTTGGATATCTTTGACCGTAGCCTCCTTTGATGAATTTGCTCGAGCCAATAGGACACGATCCATGTCCACATCATTCCTGACTTGCCCATGTGGCTCGTTTTTCCTGTAGACACCTGTAACATAGAGTTTCACAAAATGGCTGCGGAAAGTTGCAGCAGCTGCGGAAAGTGGAAAGATTCCGCAGCTAAATGAACAAAATCTAAATCAAACAGCAGACACAAAAATATAGTTAAAAACCATGTTAGATGCTCTTTTGCAATTAACATACAATGATATTGACAACTTGGGAGGTTCAGGTGAGTGAAAAAGGCATAGAAAAGTGTATGGAAAAGATGCAGAATTGAGACTCAACACCAACTCGTTTAACATATTCGACATGAAGGATCTTGGTGCTGCAAACTATATTTTGGGCATGGAAATTAAGAGAGATTGGGCAAAGAGGAAGCTCTGGTTAAACCAGAGGAAGTATGTCGAGACTATATTGCAGAGGTTCAATATGCAGGATAGTAAACCGGTGAAAGTTCCTATTCCTGTAGGTGTAAAGCTATCTGCTGAACAGTGTCCCAAGACACAAGAAGAAGAGGAGGATATGTCCCGTGTTCCATATGCAAGTGCAGTGGGTAGCCTGATGTATGAAATGGTCTATACTAGACCAGACATTGCACATGCAGTGGGAGTATTGAGCAGGTTTATGTCAAACCCAGGGAAGGAGCATTGGACAGCAGTGAAGCGGGTTTTCAGATATTTACGTGGCACTAGTGATTATGGCTTGTGCTACCAGTGAAGACCAGGATTGGAAAGAATGTTGGACATTCGTGGTTTTGTTGATGCAGACTGGGCTGGAGATCTGGACCAAAGAAGATCTACAAGTGGGTATGTGTTTAGCCTATTTGGAGGTGCAGTCAGTTGGATGAGTAAAAGACAGTCTGTAGTGGCGCTTTCAACTACAGAGGCATAATACATAGCAGCCACTCATGCAAGCAAGGAAGCAGTTTGGTTGCAGAGATTGTGTTCAAGTATGGGGTTGGTACAGCAAGCTATAAGGATAGACTGTGATAGCCAAAGTGGAATTTTCTTGGCTAAGAACCCTGCTTATCATTCAAAGACAAAGCACATTGATGTTCAATATCACTTTGTTAGAGATATGGTTGAGGCTAAAAGGGTGTTTCTGGTAAAGGTGGAAACTTTGAAGAATGTTGCAGATGCATTGATGAAGTCTGTGAGCACTCAGAAGTTCTCTTGGTGTAGAGAAACAATGGGTTTTGAATAATTGGTCCAATGACTAAGCGCTCCTGTGGACCCCTGTGGAAAGAAAACAACAAGTGGGAGAATGTTGGGTATGTGTTATATTCTTTCCACGACTATCCCCACGCGCTGTACGCTGCGCCGGGCGCAGCAGGGGGGTTACGAGGGGGGAGGTAGCCCCCACTGTTGGGGTTCGGGGCAGCGCCCCGGCGAAAATTTGTTTAGTGTGCGGACCCACTCATAGGTGGACCCACCCATGTTTTGTGCATGATTTGGCACATGGTTTTGGGATATGATGGTTTTCGGCCCCTGGTATTTTGTAGATCTGGTCAAGGGAACTACGGTTATGTTCTAATCCAGGGTTAATGGATTGGGGTTTATGTATGCTTCGGCATGTATATATATGTGTTGTAACACTAAAGAATATAACGAAAAATCAAGCTAGTCGTCCCGATTTGGGATCCAGGGGAAAATCTCTGTGTTTATCTGTTTTATGTTTTATGCTCTCGCTATTGTTCATTTTCTGTTATAAGATTCGTGTGTAGATAATTTCTGTTCAGGGTTAAAACCTACAAGGGTTTCAAATTATTTAGTTGCAGGGATACAATGGAGCAAGGTAGGTATGTTTTAGTAACACATTTGAGTTTTCATTGTGGTATAGGGTTGAAATAGAGAAGGTTAAAAATGAACATGATATCATGAGTTCATTTATCAGAAGAAATGAGACAAAAACATGAAAATATCATAAAAACAGAGCATAGAAACTATGAAGTCTATTTAACACCTCATGAGACAATCGCATGAAAGAAATATAATGTTAATAAGGAGAAAAAAATATTCAATATAATGAAATAATAGAGGAAAAACACTGTTACTAAAGCATACCACAAGAATCCCAAGATAATAGCTACAACTATATTTATATTTCTACAAACATATAATATACACTAACTCCAAGAATTTGATTAAATGATGTGAAGCCTTGAATCTGACATCAAACAAGCTACATATAGACCAAAGACCACATTCCCCCCTCTCAAGGGTCGAATCCATCAGGATAGGAGTTGATCACACTAATCACTCTAACCAAACATAAAACTAGGGTGGTTAGGAACTGTTATAGTTCAATTTGGGCATCATCCCCCATGACCTGGTCAAATTGGACATCATCCCCAAAACCAATGAAATAGGGTCTATCATCCCCTTATATTTCAGTTGCTACATGCCCTAAGAGAAGAAAAATTCATTCACGGCTTATATTTTGATATTTCCAAGGTTTAAAGTATATGTTATATCACTTATTGACTCGCCAACACAACCTCTAAAGGGAATAACTGCGTTGCAGTGCCAAATCCTCCATTCAAGGGTGCAATGCAGTGCACTTCCCGATATTCAAGAGTCCGTTGGTCACTTGGGAGCGGAATTCTCATTGTTCCGGGAATCTCCACATGGCCAATGCCTTCTAGAAGAGTCCATATCTGTCAAACTTTGAATCCAAGTGTCCATATAACACCTATAAACTTGGGAACATGTCTTTCCTATTATCAGAAAGTCATTCATTGAGAAACTACCATCATTTTCTATATAATTTGAGCACTCATTCTAGTGCTTGGGAAGGAAGAAATTTGGTAAAGTTATGTTGTTGGATTCTCATTTGAGAGAGTGAAAGTACTGATATGCTGCTGGTATGATGTTGGACGTGATGAAGCTGGAATGAAGCTAGATCTAGTTGGCAACAAATCGATCATTGGTTGTAACCTACCCCTTCTACTCTTTAATAAAGATTGATGTTCATTTTCCCATACATATGTCTCTATTTATTATGCAATGGATTCTTGAATCATATATGTATTTCATATCTAATCAATTTGATTGAGTAAGATAATTAGACATCTATTTATTGCATGTTGTTTGTTGTTCTCTATTTGTTTTTGGAGGAATCCATCAGGCAATTTGAGTTGTATTGAGAGCAGCGACAACAACGATAGAAGGAGAAGGAGAAGCGATTGAATCACAAATAGGATCTTACACCATTCTGTATATCTGCTTATTTTAGAGAAAGTGATAGTAATTCTTTCCTCTGTTGTTATAAGTGACTAGCACCACACTTAGGGAATTTTTTTTATCCGTAGATCACAATTCCGTATAACAAGAACTAACTCCCAATTTAGCCTTTGTATGAATTTTACAAGCATTAAAGACTATGAATTTACATCAATTTGACATTTACTAGCTCCATTACAATTAATTACATCATCTGAAAACCTAAAAAGGAAAATTACATCATGAAAATTTTACCTTGATATTGACAGAAGCACAACATGCTTTCTTAGAAGTGCAACATGAGAGACAAAAGCACAACTTGCTCTCTTAGAAGCGCAGCATGAGAGACAAAAGCACAACATGCTGTTTGAGGGCATTTTTAGTGGCTTAACTTGATCATTTTTATGAACTAAAGGTTGTTGAAGATACCTCAAGATGTATACTAGCCATATGAACCTAAAAACCTAAAAATCATTCTCCAAGGCACCTAAAAACTGATTTCCCGTAGCTACTCCAGAAGCACAGCAAGGGGGCTGAAAAGGAGGAAAAAACATGAATTTTGACATGTTTTGACTTTTTTCTCAAAAAAGGGAAGCTGACATGGAAAACCAAGTACATATCCATGATGTACTATTCAATATCTATCCATCCATGTAAATTTGATCTCATTTGAAGGCTCTGAGAAGAAGCGCAACATGAGCTCGCTGCGCTTCTGTGAACCATTAATTTCCAAAATTGCTAAAAATTCCAAAAACTTCAAAATTTTCTCAAAATTCACAAAATTTGTCCCAAAATTATTCCTTTTGCATTCTAAGTGATGGATTATGCAATCAATGATGCATCAACAGGTAGGTGAAGTTTGTCTCTCTTCTTTAGTTTTATTGGGGTTTTATTTAGCTTCTTTTTCAAATTCCTAACCCTAATTTTTCAAATCTTGTTCCTGGTGAAGTAATGCCTTGCCATGCGTCTCTAAAGCTTGGTGTTCCTGTTGGCCTTCTTAAAAATCATATCCAAGTTCTCATTAACCCTGCCAATCCAAAACTCTTTATCTTTTTCAGTCTCAGTTGCAATCATGTCATCTAAGTCTTGTTGACCTAGGGGAGAAGATGGCTCACTTCCCTGCTCTTTTTGTCTTGCAATTCCTCTTGCCATTGGACTCCTTGGTTGTACTTGAACATCCTTGTCCTCAAAATGATCAACATATATGAAAGTCTTACCTTTATCATCCTCTTCCACCAAATCTGCCTTAGTTTTACTGAGAAAAAGTTGATTTACCTTAAGCTGCCTATTCTCCTGTTGTAAAAATGCAATCATGAAGTTTTCTTTTGAAATATTGTCCTTGCGTTATCTTATTTCTGCTTCTTTCTCTTGTATTATTTGCTCAACTGACTTGTTTTCCACATGCTTAGGTAGGTCAATCATGACATCATAAAAAGGTACATGTTCTTCCTCATGCAAGGGTGCATCATGTTGGTGTCCTGATGTTTCTTCTCTAACAATACTAGGATGAACTCTTTCCACACTGTCAGGAGCAAACACAAGCCTTTTACCTCTACTGTAGGTTTTTTTCAGCTCTGGTTTACTGGAAGAACCAACCTCCTGTGGCCTTAGTGGCACCAATGGATTATTTTGACTACTAGGTTGACTATTAGCAGGAAAAACAGAAGCTGATTGCATGAATGCCTCCCAAGGTAGGTTGATCCGTGACAGCTGATGTAGAACAATGAATTTGACCAAGCCATGGTGAAATAGGTTTTCTTGGTGATCTTTCCCTTTGATTTGTACCTTCTCTGTCATCTTGACAATACTTTTGCATAAGTAGTGAGGTAGATTGAGAGGCTTGATTGCTTTGAAATCCATTAGTTTCCTTATGTGATACTGGTATGATCTTGAAAACATCCCTTCTCAGGTAAAGTAATTCATGATAATATTCATTAATGGAGCATACCTATCAAGCAATTTTCTAAAGGGAAAAATGTGTATAGGAGCATCTTTGTAATGTGGCTTTAGAAAAACTTTGTAATTCTAAATGTCCAAATCCATCCCTTTAATAAACTATATTTCTCCATGGTTATGGATACCTGTGGCTGAGGCTATGGCATATGCTGAGATGGTGACGTCAAACCCTATTATTCTAGCCTTATCCCTCCTAAAACTGGTGGCAAAGAGACTTTTCAATTTGGCATGGAAACCCGCCTCTTGAATCCTTTCACAAAAGATTAGGTAGCCCACACCTTCAAAGGATTTCTTGATGAAAGATGAGTCAAGGATTTCTTGGATCCGAGTTGGCTCAAATCTGGAAACTTGTCCACCTTTTTTTTACTTTTTCTTTTCATTGTCCATGGTTTCAGTCTGCATGATCAAACCCTAGATAGGTAGGAAGGAAGGATAGAGTGATAAACAGGGGAAAAAGGGACTACTGTATTGAGGGAAGGGAAAGGAGGGGTTAGGGATTGAGATAATTCTTGGGGAAATTTTAGGAGATGGGGATAAGTATTAGGGAGTGTAGGGAGGTGGAATTTTATAAAAAGAGTGTGGGAAAGGTGTGGAAATGTCTAAAACTCAATCCTATCCAAAAGCGAAACATAGGCTACGGTTTGTAGGGAAAATGAGGGAAATGAAGGGAATAAGTATGGAAAATGTTTAGGGGAGGTATGTGAGGTATGGGAGAGGGTAATAGAGGAGAAAAGCTAGGTTTTTTACCACTACGATGAAGCAAAAATACATAGAAGCCAAAAGCACAACGAAACCCTAGGAGAGGTATTTTCACTGTATTTTTCAAGGAGAATGATGCATTAGAAGGTGAAAAATTATCTACTCACTTGCCAAAAAGATGCCAGAAACTATGAAATGCTAAGAGGAGCCATTGTGATGTTTTCTTGGCTTCCAATTTCAAAAACACAGCACCAGAGCTAGAAACGCAACATAGTAGGCATAAGCATAATGTGGGAGGTAAGCAAGCCGTTTGGTGATTAATTTCAATGCCCTAGTGTCTGGAATGAAGCTCGATGATAGAGAGGCACTGAATGAAAGTGAAATGAGCAATTGGAATGCTTGAATGGTCTTTTATTGGTTGAAAATCAATTTTTTATTGTGATGATGGCATGACATCACATGTCCCTTTGAGAAATGACATGATGTGATTGCAACATGATATTTTGAAATGGAAATGTTACCTTTAACTTTATTGTTATTTTTCCTAAGATGATAACTCCCATTAATGGTGATCCCAGTAATGGACATGACTCTTTTTTTGATTTTAATGACTAACATTATAATGACAAGTCAAGTGAAATCCTACACCATGACCCAAATGATGACATATTAACTTTTTTCATGACCCAAGACACATGAATAATGACATGAACATGATGAGTGATGATAACCATGAGAAAAGGGAGGGAGTAACACTAACCTAGACAACAACCAATGATCAAATTTTATTTGAAAATTCATTTGAAACTATAAAAATTTGACCTAGGACCCTATCAACTCACATTGATTAAAGAGTACATTTGATCACTGGTGACTCATAGACACTAACAAGTTCTTATGGAGAATTATAGGTTGCAACAAGAGTATATATAATCCTTTTATTTTTAGAATGTGAACATAAGGCAACCTCTTTTGGATTTGTTTAAGCCTCCTAGTGGTTGGTGTGAAAATTCCTTGAATGCAATAAATTGGAGATTTATTTTATAACTATTTGTAGTGTATTTGTCTTTTGAATTATTATTCAGAAAATAACAATATTAATTATTTCATTATTCACAAAAAAAATTTCAGGGAATATAAAACTAGAACTAAGAAAATATAGACACAGAATAAAACTGACACAATTATTTTGGGACAAATGTCCCTGGGAAAATCATGAAGGGAAAACCAGTGCAGTAGATGAGGCTTTTATTATTATATTAAAAAAGTTCAAGAGTACAAATATATTCTTTCAAATCTAGAAAATCTCTTACAATATCTATTGGAAAAGTAATCTGGAAGACACCCTTGTATTCCTCTATAATCGATCTAGCCTCTCCTAGCCACTCGCACCTCCTCCTGGAAATCACACTTCCTGTTGGAATGCGTAGATCTGGCTGAAGAAAAAATTATACAACAATGGAATCACCTCTATAAAATTCATCCTACCTATGTCTTCCTCTCAAACCCACTTTCTCTTCCTTGGGGATGTTGATCCAACAACTGGAAACTGAAAGCTAGATCCTTAGGCAACTCACATTGGGAAATCTAGCTGACTTGCACTGATGTATTCAACCTCCTATGTAGATCAATTGAACCTCCTCTTTCCTGTCTCCTAAACATTGGATATATACTTAGGAAATTTTCTCCAAACTCTTGCTCTAAAATCTCTACTGAAACCCTTGCGCCAATGTTTTCCCTAACTTCAACTGCGTCTTTGCTGAATAACTACAACTAGGTAGTCAAACATCTCAACTCAAAATTGATTCCTTCTCCAAGCCCTTTGACCCACTCTTATAATCCGTAATTGGAGTATCAATGGACATGATAATCTCTCAACTGATGGATAAGATCAATTTGCAGTTATCAATAGAATCCTCAAGAGAAAAATAAAACTTCCTTAGTTAATTCCCTTTAATTAGTGAATTTTCCTAAGTTAGGAACTTTTTAATTTTTGGCTAATTAATTTAATTAGGGTGTATCCAAGTCTTTTCTCATGAAACCTTTTCTGTGTTTTGGAGATATCATGTTCCTTAGTTGTTTAGGAATCATCTGATACTAGAACACCTGTCTGCTGCTACCATATCCAAAAACTAACACTCCCTCTTAGTGAGGAATGTGTTCTCCACTATACCTATGTACCCCATGAATCAAACAAAATTTTCTCCCCATAAGGCCTTTGTGAGTATATCAACTACATGTTTCTCTATGCGAACATGATTTAGCTGAAAAAATCCATGTTGCATGTAATCTATGACTCGACTGCTACATGTTGTAACTGAGCCATCCTATGCATAATTGCACTACTATGATCTCACTCTACTAATGCCTTTGTGCACCTGTGTGTATTGATCTCTTAGAATATGAAGATATAATATTCCATAGGTTTTTTTCCTCTAAATCTAGATTCCCTCCGAGTCTCATACTATCACTGATCTACTGTGTCACTGTAACTAGCTCTGCAACTATCCCTTGAGTCTCTGGCTGCGCCTTCCTAGCTCTACACTCTCTCTAAAGTATCTTAGTGCACCTTGACAATAATTCAATCCTATTTATATTTTAACTCTTTGGATCCCATAAAAAAGGTAATGACAGAATTGAGGAACACACAACAACTATATTTGCTCTACTAATCAAGCCCTCCTTGGCTAGATCTATACCTCCTTGTTGGTCCCCCCTCAGACCCTACCCGATATGACATACTAGAGTATCATATTCCTCATCCATTTGAGGAAAATGATACAAACATAGCGAACTCATCCTCCAATCTCATGTGCAATTCATCAATCTCTACCAAATTTTTTGTCTACTTCCTCTTCTTGTCCTTATTCCACTTTGGACACTAGTTAATATAGTGACCAATTTCACCACATCCTAAGCACCTAAACTTCGACAAGTCCTTCTTCTTATTCTTTCCTTTAGGATCTTGTCACTCCCTAGAAAACTTCTTCACTTTTACCTTCCCTAAAATATTTATGTTTTCTTCCTCCTTCTGTACCTTCAACCCCTTGCCATTGTTGTCGGTATTACCCTCGACAAGACTAAGCCTCAACTCCTCCTGAGTGAAGTCCCTAGACATGCATTCCAAATATGGTAGCTTATCCCATATAGTAATCACCTGAAAAAAGGTTCACCATTCCTTGGTAAAACTGTTTAGAGTAGTACGCACCAATTCATCATTTTCTTGCTTCTCTCCAAAAGATGCAAGTTCATCTTTGACACCCTGAATTCTGATGAGATAGGATTTTAATTTCTCGCCCATCTGCATTTTTACCATTTTTAGCTTCTCTTTGAGTGTCATTTTTTTACTCTCAGAAGGATCCTTATACAACTTGATTATATCATCCCACATTTCCTTTGTGGTTCCCTTCTCTGTAATATGCGGGACGATATGATCCTGAAATCTATCTAATATCATCATGTTATCCTTGTCCATGTTCTTCTTGTAATCATGTAACAAGATAAGATATATTGTTACAACTACAATTTTTTTCACAAAATCCTTAAGACCATGCTTATCCAAAAGGAATAACTTCTTGGCCTTCCACATGCTAAAGTTAGAGGTTCCATCCAACCTATTATAATATTGGAGTTATATTTTGGCCATCTCTGTGAAACTTAAAAACTGGAGAACTAATAAATTGGGCTATCTCCTTCTCTTTTTTGCAAAATAACTCGACCTTCTTCTCTGCAAATTTCATTGGAAAACTGCTACTAGGGAATTCACACTAGCCTCCAAAACCCTTTCCAAAAATTCACAATTCCTAATGCTTCACTCTTGGGCTATTTTTTTTACCTTCAGATCTCCTTTTGGTATTTGCACACACACCAATGGACCTAAAACACTCACTAGAAATCTTGCATTGGCAGTTCACACTAACTTATATGGAATTCTCTTGCTAGAAACAACAACCTCATTTCCTGCTACTGGAATGTTGGAAACCTTATGAGAATTTCTCGAAATTCCATCGGTGTGCTTTTCTCTTCCTTGTCCTGCACATATCTGCTACTAAAAAACCCTTATTATAAAACTTCTCACCAAAAACCCTTTGTGGCAACATCACTACCTGTTTCTATTTTTATGAGACAAATTGAAATTTTCCTCCAACCTGGACTAAAAATAAAACTACTACCTCCTTGTAATTCACACTAATTGGCTAGGCCTTCACATATCTGGGATTTTGTGCTTCAGATCTCCCTATGAACTGGTAAAATCTCACTTCCTTTCCTTCTAGAGTCTTTTATCCAAGCTTTGTTTCTCTAATACCATGTGAAAATTCCTTGAATGAAATAAATTGGAGATTTATCTTCTAAATGTTTGCAGTTTATTTGTCTTATGAATTATTATTTGGAAAATAACGATAAATTCACTATTGCATGTTTCACAATAAAATTATTTTTTGGAATATAAAAACTAGAATTGAGAAAATATATACACACAAAATAAAATTGACATAGTTATTTTGGGACAAATGTCCCTGGAAAAAACCTGAAGGGAAAACCAATGCAACAAATGAGGATTTTATTATTATCTTCAGAAAATTAAAGAGTACAATGATCTACTTTCTAATATGGAAAATCTCCAACAATATATTATGGAAAAATAATCTAGAAGAAACCCTTGTCTCCCTCTGGACTCGATTTGGCGTCTCCTAGTCACTCGCACCTCCTCCTGGAATTTTCACTTCCCACTAGAATGCATAGATATGGTTGAAGAAAAATTCGTACCGCCTTGGAATCACCTCTAGAAATTTTTTCTTGTCTCCCTCTTCCTCTGGAACCCACTCGCTCTACCTCTGAGACACTGATCCAGCAATTTGAAATTGAAACGTGGCTCCTCCAGCAACTCACACTAGGAAATATAGATAACTCACATTGCTGTATTCATCCTCCTCTTTCCTATCTCCCAGACACATGAAAAATACTAAGGAAAATTCCTTTGGAATCCTACTCTCAAATCAATATTGAAACCCTTGCTCTAATTCTTTCCCAAGATTCAACTGCGCCCTTGTTGAATACCTAAAACTGGGTAGTCGAACTACTCAACTCACAACTAATTCCTTCTCCAACCCCTTCGACCTACTTTTATAATATCTCATTGGGGTATCAAAGACCATGATCATCTCTCAACTGATAACTACTACCAATTTGACTTGATCAATAGAAGCCTCTAAAGAAAAATTGAACTTCCTTAATTAATTCCCTTTAATAAACCAATTTTCCTAAGTTAGACTTGGGGAATTTTTAATTATTCGATAATTAATTTAATTAAGGTATCTCCAAGTCTTTTCTCATGAAATATTTTTTGAGTTTTGGAGATCTCATGTTCCTAAGCCTCCCAAACATCATTTGAGAATAGAACACCTATCCGTTGCTACCATACCCAAAAATTAATAGTTGGCTTGTTACTTATTATTTCTTAATTGTTATTGTTGGAGAGGTAAATCCCCTCTGCGGACAGAGGCGATCCCTACTAGCCCAGATCGGGTCTAGCAACAATCAGTCATGTAGTGATGCAGGTCTCTAGTTACAAAAATGACAAAACATAATGAGTTGCCTACATCAGGTACTACGCAATGGTCGTCGAAGAAAGGATGACACTTCCTGTCCTCCGCTTTGGCAGATCACGATCCTCCCGCTTAGTGCGTCTGAACACCTGCACACATGCGATGAAACACAATGATACACAACATAGAATCTAAATCTTGTAACCATACATCAGTTAGAGAAGATGTAATTCATTGCATTACAGACAAAGACACATGAATGAAACCATAATCAAAGTCGCTTATCATTATAATAATGAAAGAAAGATACAAACCAAAGCTCTAATGTCGGATCTTCCTTTGGCAGGGTTGACAGCAGAGCACGTCTCAATGAAGCTCATTGGAAATGGGACAAAGCTCTCTCTCTTCAACTTGGTTCTCAAAGGATGTCTGGCGATAGTCTCCTTGCTACAGATTCAACTCTTACTTATGATATTAGGACTACTAGGACTAGCTTGCTAAGGGAAAATGGCAAGCTTATATAGATGATGGAAGGGGAGTTGGGATCCCTAAAATTGTAGAATTGGCCCTATCCTCAAGGAAGCTTCCATGATAGGTGGAAAACCACCTCCCCTACATGGAGATTCAGAGCCAAACCTTCCAACTCATTTTAGAGACTCGTTCAAAAGTTTGTTGGAATCAAACTTCTGCCATTTATTTAAAAAAAAAATCCTTATTAAGCTTGGCACAAGCAAGACATTGGGACAGAGCACCAGTTGGTGCACCCTCTTAGGTGGATTTTCCCCATTGGAACGAGGGTTGAACTGGCTAGTCGCGCCAAGGCCAAAAGATCAGTTTTTAGGGTTTTTTCAAAAGAAAATTTCTTCAGAGGAATGATTTTCCTTGTCAAGGGGGATACTATGAAAGTGGTTTTAGGTTATGTCACTACTCACAGGTCATGAAAAGACCCTCCAATGTGCAGGATGGGGAATTGTAGGGACGGTGAAAAACTACTGTGTAATAGATGCCCCCTAAAGCATGAGGCCCGAGAGAGAGAGAGCAGTGAAATGCTTTATGAGAATGTGCCCAACTGAAAACACTGCCGTCGGAAAACCTGCATAGACAAGTACAACTGATATCTCAAATACACGATATGTGGTATGTGCACATCCATCCATAATAGAGTATACAATAATCAGGATCCAAGGTATGGACGCAGCCATCCAGTAAGGATTAGTAAATGGACTCAGGTATGGTCATAGCCATCCAATCAATGAGTCGTGTAACTAATCATGATAATCCACAAAATCCGTAGCCTGGATTCCATCAGACAAAATCTAGGGTCTTGTGCTCCTTCTCAACCTGAACTGAGTACAAGTTCTAGCATGTGAATAGGTGAGTTGAAGTCGAACATGCAAGAACATCATCTGATTACCAGCCAATGATGAAATCCGTTAATAGACATGAGAGGAACCACCAATAATGATGATGGCTCTCAAGGTAATAGAGGTACAATCCATGGAATTTGAATAGTGAGCTGACGTTGAACACCCGCAGAATCATTCGATCGAAGGCAATGATGAAAACCTTGTGTCGAATGCAAAGAACCTGCCATTGAGGCATGCAGGCTCCATGGTACCTGAAGGGAGTCTCTAGATTAGCTTCCTGGATAATGAGTTGAAGTCGACAGAAAGTGACCTTGATCAAAGGTGGGCCATAATGTTTCCCACATCATCGACACGAGACAAAGGAACATAATGTTTGTGAATCAGGATCAGATGAGAATCAGAGGGGGGTTGAAAACTGCAGAGGTCAACTTCTCTTGAACATATCGGTGACACGATAGTGGATTTGGCAGTATTTGAAATCAAAGGTTCTGAGGTCATGATGATGAGGCAAAGAGAAGATGAGCGGTCAAAAAGGATAACCAAAACCCATGGAGGCAAATAGAAAACGAGATGAGATGTCCCCAATCCGACACGAATGCAAACAAGTGCCTTGTTCAAGAGTGACATACTTCCGACACAACGATGATACCGGTTTCATTTTTCCCCACCATCTCTGGTGAGTACCCCAATTATTTTTGAAAACAAGCTTGAAGGGGATAGCATATGCTTGCAATATAAGTTCGTCCTTCAGACAAATCCAACCTAGTACATTTAACGAGCCCTAGGAAGGAGGAACTCGAGTATCGTCATTTCGACGGGATCCAATGTCATCAGGTTTTAACGAGTCTGACACAGGAAGAACTTGACGTATTTTCATGTTTAGAGAGTTTAAAAAGACAGCAGAAAAGTAAACTCCAAAAATCCCTTTTCGTAAATAGTTCCTCAGATCCGAAAAGGTAGAAAACTATGTCTGATAAAACCTCCTAGTCACGATAGGCTAGGGTATTCCTTTTTCGTAAATAATCTATCCCAGCCCGAAAAAGGGGTAAACATATACTGGGTAGATGTCGTTTTGTAGCCAATTTAACCAGATCAAAATGGCAAATGGCTCGACAATCTTTTCATGTTTAGAGAGTCAGAAAAGAGCTGAAAGATGACTCCAGTAGTGACTTTTTCGTGTTTTTACCGAGTCCAAGAAAGTATAAAATACAACTTGTATCGTTGTCCTAGTCACGTGAAATCCTGATGCTGCACAAGAAAGCAAGCATAAAACCCATTTTTCTACAAAATATAATAAAATATTGGAAAAATAAGCTTCAAAACCTAATTTGATCTTGAAAAGTTATAAATATGACAAAAATAGTAGAAACATATTTACTTTTACTTTTTACCTCTTGTGAAGAGCTACAGTGAGTTTTCCCCATGCGAACTTGCGATGACGATTGTGGACGATCCAGTGTATCATTTCAGTTGTCATTTTTCCCAGGTAAGAGGCACTTCCCTTAGATATGTTTTAATCCATTTTTTATAGAATTCCACTGTGATTTTGGATCCCTGAGGGGATATTTGCAATTTTAGGGCTCGCCTAATTGGCGCGAGTATCGGGCACGGACTCGTGCCAATTGGGTTCTTTTTGCAAAGGGGTCGCGCCAGTTGGCGCGAATGTAAGTGAAACAGTCGTGCCAATGGCGCAACCTAAATTTCCGCTCAATTTTTACAAAAAAATGAACCAATCAACTGGATTTTTGAGTGTTCAGGGGATCTAATGAAGTGTTTATGACCATTTTGGTGCAGGTACACAGCCGCAATGGTGATCGAATGGAAAGAAAGGGAGCATAGTGAAGAAGATGAAATGGCCATGGAGAACGAGCAATGCATGAACGCTCTCCAGGATTGCGGCTTAAAAAAGTTCTTCTTAACACCATGTCTTAGGGCACAACCTGAATTGGTGCAATACTTAATCAGTATCTGGGATGAGAATGAAGAGAAGTTTAGGCTTCGAGACCAAGTGTTGGAGCTCGAAGTATCCGATGTTTACTTCATAATTGGATTGTCTCGCAGAGGTCCAATGCTGATCTTGATAGGTACTAGGCCATCTGGTGAAAACATGTCAATGGTGATGGAAAGAGTGTGCCTAGGGGCACGAACCGAATCAGGTAGCGGGAAGGTTGACATCCATATAGTTCCTGATCTAGCACTCAGAGTGGTGCTCCATACCATTATGCGGGCTGCGGGGTCACAGGCACCGCATGAGGCTACTAAAACACAGCTCCTCCTAGCATCAGAATGCATGAACCCAACACTATTCGATTGGGCAACTACCATAACAATGAATATCAAATGACAGTTGATGAAGTGTAAGAAGACCAAAGTGAAGCAGTTTGGCTATAGATCTATCTTGGTATCATTCATGCTTGAACGGTTACCAATCTTCCAGGGCCAGGGGGTGATAGTCAGCGATCCATCGTTGAGAGAGCCAAGGATGGCTCGATGGGCAGCACTGATGCCCAAAGCATAAGGGGGCCAGCAAATGTCATGGAGGCACAAGTTCTTCATATGGATTCGGTGACAGCTGATCGTCGTAGAGGACTGGCCCTATGCTGGTACTGACTTCAAGGGAGACCCAGATCTTCCAGTCCCGGAGGGAGAAGACTGGGATGAGGAGCTGGGTAAGACTCTTTTTGATTTTATGTATTTTATGATTTTTTTTGGTATACATGTATGTTCTAACAAACAATCCTATGTGTATGCAGATGTTGGCCCAGAGAGGCTTGCCGGGATGTCGCCCATTGCACGGAGGACCCCTCTCGCCTATGACCCTCAGGGCAAGGGTGGCGAGGGGAGTGAGCTAGTTTAGAACTTGGAGGGAATCACCTGTGGGATCCCAGATTATGCTCACCTAGCAGACGTCCCTATGGCTTATCAGAGGCACACTGTGGGGGTGCCTAGTTGCCTTCATCGTTTACTGAGGCGATTGGTGTGGGAAGTGACATGCTACCATGAGCACCATGCTGATTAGTCGCCTAGGCTTTTCATTTGCACATTTTTGAGAGAAATGTTGTCTCCGAATATTATTAAAATAGACATGTATATTTTTTGGATTTTATGTGATGCACACAAACTGCAAACATTTCGACATATATATATATATATATATATATATATATCTATTTCCAGATGGATCGTTTTCACATATGATGATGTTTTTTTTTACAAGTTGCGTAAATGTCTATCTAAAACCATGTTAGCTACTGCATCTATTAACACATTCATGTGTTTGGGTATATGTTGATATGTAATGTAATCAAAATTTCTTTCCAGTAAATGAATATGTAGATACAATTATAAAATGGATGGGTTCCTAACTGAATAATGACCATTGAGTTGTAACACTACAAGCTGTGAGTCCAGATATACAAGTAATGCACGAATACCGAGGTTAATAGCCTCGTTCAATAATTCCAAAATGACACTGTATTCTGCGACATTATTTGTGGTAGGCCCTAGAAAAACACCTTGCAAATTGACTAACTCAATAGCAAGATTGTAGATTACCCAGGCTGTTGAGGACAGATTCCTGGTACTATGGGAGGCACCATCCGCGAAACCGACAAAAGGAGTAATAGACATCTGCACAATCAGGAAGACCCAATCAGCAGAAAGATGCTTACAAAGCACACCACACCACACATTCACAAAAATTAAATCACTCACTTATGTACACACACCACACAAGAATAATTCAAGCGTAGTACTTCTTCAGGTACAACCCATTTCTAGGCTGCGCCAGAGGAATACCTTCATAATCTATTAGCTCATAGGCCCCATTTTTTAATACACATTTTATGATATAGGGCCCATGCCACATGGGCTGGAATTTTCCCACTCCAAGTTTATCATGTGCTTGGTCGTATAAGAGGACGAGGTCCCTGTGGAGAAAATGTTGAATCAAAATGAGCTTTAACCTGCTTTTTCTATGCCTCAATAACCAAAGCAGCCAAGCAAAAGGTTTCATCCAGTCGTTCCAGATACAGGAGACGTTCTTCCTCTGGGGAAGTGTCGGGCAGTAATTCCACAACCAACTTCAGCGAAGGGATCTCACATTCAACCGGAAGAGTCGCTTCCAGACCATACACTGACTGAAAGGGTGTGAATCCGGTTGCACTCTTTACTGACATCCGGTAGGCCTAGAGAGCTGAGAACAATTGGAGATGCCAGTTGGATTTGTGAATACCAATTGTTCGTTGAAGCATCATGACAAGTACCTTGTTCACAGCCTCAACCTGGCCATTCACCTGAGGGTAGTATGGCGTTGAGATGTCATGACGCAAGCCTAACTTCTATGTGAGCTTTGCCATCATGTAATCTCGAAAATGAGTGCCATGATCGGTAACAATGGCTTGAGGAACTCCGAAACATGTAATTACATGGTTGAAAATTAATTGAGCGGCTGTCTTACCGTCGACAACTAATGTAGGCATCGCCTCGGCCCACTTGGTGAAGTAGTCCATGGCCACGATTATATAAGCATGCCCCCCAGCCGAGTGAGGGTTACATGTCATAAAATATATGCCCCAATTGGAAAAAGGGCCTACGATAATGACAGGATGCAAAGGTAAGGGTGGCACGCACATCTTGTGCTGAAAGACCTGGCACGCATAACATTTTTGAACTGCAACAATACAGTCTTTGAATATAGACGGCCAGAAGTAACCCGCACGCAGATCTTCTGGGCGGTAGCATAACCGGACATATGATCACCATAGGTGCCACTGTGACAGTCATTCAGGAATTTCTCAGCTTCTTCCAGGGTCAAACATCGGCGGAGCACAAAATCAACTCCGACATGATATAAGGTATCTTCGACAATGCGATATGGTTGAGATTGATGCCGAACGCAATGTCGAGCATCCTTCATCAACTCGGACTGGAAAGTGGATGTCTGAAGGTAAATGATGATGTCACCGTAACATGGATCATGAGTGCTAATAAGAAAGAGCGTTTCATCTGGGATGTGATCCTCAGATTGGGATGGAACAGAGTCTGTCGGGAGAGAGCAGGTAAGATCTGCAAAACCCAATGATTTCATTGAGTTGGCAGTAGTGAACTCAAAATTGAACTCCTGAAGGATGAAAATCCATTTGGAGTGCTTTCCCCCCATAAATTTTTGAGACAAAATGTATGTCATGGGGTTGCAGTCGAAAATCACGGTTATCGAATGCAACAGGATGTAATGGCGGAACCGCTGAATGGCCTGGACCGCAGAAAGCGCCAACTTCTCGACGTGAGCATATCGCGTTTCAGTGTCGAGAAGATTCCGAGACAGATAGTAAAATACATGTTCGTTTCCGTTGTCATTGTCCTGTACTAAAACCATGGCTATCGTGGTGAAAGCGACAACCAAATAAAGGGAAAAATCACGTTGATAGTTGGGAGGATGTATTAACGAAGTGTTGATGAGCAAAGTATTACGTTTATCAAAGGATTTCTGGGCAATCTTGTCCCAATGGAAGGGAACGTCCTGTTTCAAAAATTGCGTAAACCCCTTAGCCACTTCTGCATAGTTTGGAATAAAGTGACGTAAGAAGTTGGCTTTCCCATGTAGAATCTGAAGTTGATGCAACGAGGATGGGGATGGGAGGTTAACGATGGCCTCAACCTTAAGGGGGTCAAGGCGAATTCCATCTTTGGAGACAATGAATCCCTAAATATGACCATAATCCATGTATAAGATGAACTTTTGACGATTGAGCCTGATATTGTAATGTTTGCAGCAGAGGAAAATCTAGTGGAGGTGTTCAGGACGGTCCTCGCGCCGAGCTGAGTGAGTCGGAAAATCATCCAGATACGGCTGAAAAATGTGACGTATGTCATGAAAAGCATAGGACATAGCACGCTGGAAGGTGGCCCCAGCGTTTTTTAAGCCGAACGGGAGCTTCTTGTAAGAGAAAGTGCCCCACGGATAGATAAAGGCAGTCTTATGTTGATCAGAGGGTAAAATATTAATTTGATTGTAACCCAAGAAGCCATCCATAAGGGAATAGATCTCACTCCCCGCGCAGTCATCAATGATCTGATCTATAAAGGGAGTGGGGTAATTGTCCTTAGGACAAGCCCGATTGATGTCTCGGTAGTCAACACAGACCCGTATAGTGCCCTGCTTCTTATCTATAGGGACAATATTAGAAACTCGTTCTGTGAGGGGAATTGGATATATGAAGCTCACGTTTAGAAGTTTCTCAACTTCTGCCTTTATAGCTGTGTCTTTTCGGGGATGCACTGGGTGCAGACGTTGACGCACGAGCTTCACACCTAGATAGGTGGGAATTTCATGCTCGACTATACTGGGATCAATCCCAAGCATCTCTTCATAGGAACATGCGAAAACATCTCTGAATTCGCGAAAAAGGCTCGTGTATGCTTGAATCTCTTCGGGAGAAAAAGTAACTCCCACGTGAATGTTATCGACTACCCCTGGTTTGACGGAGATGTCAATAGGTATGGTTTTTGGGATGTTACTCAGATTTCCCTCCGAAAGAACCTTGTGAGTCAATATCCGCATTTGAAGAGGCAGAGTGGGAACCTGAGATGTGAAGCACTCCAGACAATTAGACATTGCCCCCAGGCCGGGCATGAACGAGGAACAATGATGTCCATCGCTCCACAGCGTATCTTTAAGATACATCGTTTCAACGATAGCTTCATCAGAGGGGAAGACTTCTCTTAAAGGATAGGGCGAATCTGCATCGCCGAGCCAAGGGGATTGAGAATATATATCCAGATCCATGCTCAAAGGAGCATGTTCAGGAGGAGGAGGATCTGATGCAATGAATATTTCACAATAATTGATCTCAACTGGAGTCAAAGGCATCGATTCTCCAAAAGAGGTCACCTGTTTAGGAGAAGGGATGATCCACGGGTCATCTGACCTAGAGATCATGTTGACTTGAACGGTGTACGATGGTGGTGTGGGAAAAATACCCATGAGAACAGGGTCCTTGAAAAGACCGGGTCCTACACTGTCAGGGGGAATGGGAATTTGATCCACATATGGTACGTTGTTCTCGGAGGATGAGGTGAAGAAAGACAACTGATCGACAGTGATAATCTTACCCTCATGAGGAAATTTCAGAAGCCGGAAGAGGGTGGACGAAATGCATAACATGGCATGAGTCTAGTTGCGACCAAGAAGAAGATTGTAGTTGAGCTTGGCGTCAACCACTTCTACTTCTACGTTGACTATATTACCTTGTAATGTGATCGGAAAAATCGCGAGAACACCCAAGGGTTTTGATTCCCGACCATCAAATGCATCAAGGGCATTGGGAGATGAAGTGAGGGCTAGAGAGCCAATGACCTTCCAGCAGGCAGATGACATAACATAGGTGGAAGCACCTTCGTCCACAATGGCTCTATGGATGTTGAGGCCATTGATACCGACTTGTATAACAAGAGAGATTTGATGTGGAATTCGGGGGGTAAAATTTTCCAGATGGAAGGTGAGAAGACTAGAATCAGTATGATTTATTCCACCGATTTCGGACAACAGAGATTTCCGTTGCGATGGGAAAATTTGAAGCACTTCCAACGCAGACATTGCGGAAGGCACCTATGCCAAATCCTCAACAATGCTGTAATGCTGAGAAGCACATGCGTTTGGATTATAGGAATATTTTCGAAGAACACCTTTCGAAGGTGGCCTTACAATAGGTTCAGTGCTGGGCTTCTCAATCTCTAAAGGACCAGAGACAAGTGGGGGAGGTGGGCCATCAACGAATTCCTTCCCGGCTGCCTGACGTGATCCAGCGTAATCCTTAAAACGGGTAGCAATCGAAACAGGTGCAACACCATTCATCATGAAGACTTGGGACCCAAATGTTGCAGATGGTGAAGGCTACTCAACCATCTGGGTCTGCTGAGATGGAAAAGGTTCTTTAAGAACTGCCGGAGTCCCCTTAGAGCCTTTTAGAATTTGACTAACCTCAGATCGTCGGGGAAAATCTTTGGTGTAGTGGTCTCCGTCACAGATCAAGCAAGGGTACTTCGGTTTCCATTGGGAACCATCGTCAGCACGTGGTTTAGTGGATTCTGGTTTCGGGGCATTATATTTGGATTTTCCTTTTCCCCTCTTCTTCCCTTTGGAGGTACTTTCCATCGGATTGGCCTGAATGGCATTGACCTCCGCGATCTTACCAGAATTTGAGGTTGCGGGAGGAGCAGAATTATTGGAATAAATCAACTTCTACTTCCCATTTGAGGACTTACGAGAAGTCTGAGAAACAAAACCAACAACACCGTCCACCGATGGGGTAGCTGGTGCTTTAGAGGTCTCTCGCCGCGGGGCATTAGTCAAGATGTCATATAACGTGCTGGACTGAGAGTACACCAAATCAAGGTACTGGGCATGAGCGATGGTTTGTTCTTCGGTTACACATGCCCCCATAGCAATATCTTGAGTGATCTTGTTAACAAAGGAGGTAGTGAACCAATGCGTTAGAAGCTGATCAGGAATATCAAACTTGATTAGTCGACGATGACGTTGCCACTCATGAATATGATCTGAAATGTGGGTGGCTTTATCCTGCTTCAGAGAAGTTAGGAGATGTGTCCCGGATTTGTAACGAACTGGTAACTGGAAATGTGTCAGAAAAGCCATAGCTAGGTATTAAAGTCTTGAAAGATACCACGGGGTAGTTCTATGTACTACTTAGTAGCAGCACCGGTAAGAGTGCGCTGAAAAAGACGTAGACGAATTGAATCATCCACCCAAGAGTTCGAAGAACACCACAAATGGTAGGTCATGACATGAGCTTGGGGGTCCTCTCCAGCTTTACCCTCAAATTTAGGATAGTCACCAGGCACCTTGGTCTGAACCGGAGGCCAATATGGATTGCGAAGAATCAGATCATTGGTCAATTTAGATACATCCGAAAATTCCAACGTGGCAAGGAAAGGTAACTGAGGATTGAAAGGCATACCAGGCCCCCGATAAGGTCCTGTACCTGTACTCCACCCTGGTTGAGCATAACTTTTCCCCCATTGGTTCTGTCCCGGAGGATTCTGACCATAGGGGGTGTAAGCCATATAATTAGGTTGATACGGTTGTTGATAACCAGTGTAAGGGGGTAGATAACCAGGGTACTGACCTTGATTATATATAGGCCCCGTTTGAGCAGTGTAGGGATTCGACTGCTGAGTATAGGTATAGCCTGGCTGTTGAAGGTAATAACCAGAACCTTGGGGCGGGTTGTAAACCGGTCGAGACTGACCTTGAAGGTGATAATTGCCTTGGGGTCGAGTGGGTTGTTGGTAAGTGGGGCCCTGCTGAGCCTGATAAGTTGGGGCACACAGGTGGATTCAGCTGTGGCATAGAATAGATCGGCTGTTGAGTAGGGTTAACTGGATGTGCATGTTGTCCTGGTTGAACAGGTTGAACTGGCTGGACGGGCTGCCCTGGTTGAACAGGTTGACCCAGCTGAACAGGTTGTCCTGGTTGAACAGGTTGCCCTGGTTGAGCCGGTTGGCCTGATGATGGGATGGGGCCAAGTTGTGCCTGATAACCGGGTTGACCTGTAACAAGACCATAAGATGGCCCTGGCTATGCAACATTCAGATCGATGGGAAACTGAGGTTACTGAGGTTGCACCATAGGTTGAGAGGGATGGATTTGACCCCCAGGACCGTACAATGGTCCAGGTTGATACCCTGGTTGACCTGTGGGTCCTTGAGGTTTCCCTGGTTGGACCACAGAGTGAGGCTGAAAATGTTGACCTTGAGGGTTGTAGGACTGCCCTTGTGGGCTGTACAACAACCCCTGCTGGCCCGAAGGTTGGCCCTGTAAGGGTTGCCTTTGCGGGTCATATAGATAACCAGGCTGGCCCAAAGGTTAGCCCTGGAAGGGTTGTCCTTGCGGGTTGGAAAGTTGCCCAGCTTGGGTAGACAAAAAACCTTGGACATACTGCTAAGCCTCAGGAATAGGAAAACGAAGAGGGTTACCCTGCTCATCATATTGATAAGGAAAAACATAAATGGGGGTACCATCCAGTCCATAATGGGAAAAATAAGGACAGTTGGAATCTTGGGAGGACTGACCAACCTCGGAGTTGGACGGCTGTAAATACAATCGATACTCCTTGGGAGAGATATTCTCTGGAATAGCAGATGCTATGTAAATGTCTTCAGGAAGCGACAAGGTCCTGGTGGAATGAGTAGTGACAGCGGGCGTAGACACAGCTATGCAAACAATAGGCCTAATCGGTATTGATGTGACATGAGGAGATGACGTAAGAGGTGTCATGGCGACATCCCTAACAAAGGAATAACCGACCTTGTGGATGGAGTCGATATTCCCATAGAGGCCATAGCGGCCATGAAGTGACTTAAGGACCTATATCCCGTTGGAAGTGAAGGACCAGGTGAAGACATGACAGAATACTTAGGGTTTTTTTCTGGGAAAAGCTGGTAATCTTCACCAGATGTAGGAATTTCCTCACTAGGAGAGGGACTGGGTGAGTCCATATCTGACCCTGCCGCTAGATCTTCTAAAATATGGTGAGGACTATGAGGTATAATGGCATCCAAGAAAGGCGATCCTGATGTAAGAGGAGGGAAATATTCCCCTACTCCAAATCCTCCCGATATAAGAGGAGGGAATTCTCTTGCTAGAAACAACAACCTCATTTCCTACTACTGGAATGCTGGAAACCTAATGAGAATTCTCAAAATTCCATCAGTGTGCTTTTCTCTTCCTTGTCCTGCACATATCTGCTACTAAAAAACCCTTATTGTAAAACTGCTCACCAAAAACCCTTTATGGAAACATCACTACCTATTTCTATTTTTATGAGACAAATTGAAATTTTCCTCCAACCTAGACTAAAAATAAAACTACTACCTCCCTGTAATTCACACTACTTGGCTAGGCCTTCACATATCTAGGATTTTGTGCTTCAGATCTCCCTATGAACTGGTAAAATCTCACTTCCTTTCCTTCTAGAACCTTTTATCCAAGCTTTGTTTCTCTAATACCATGTGACAATTCCTTGAATGAAATAAACTGGAGATTTATCTTCTAAATGTTTGCAGTTTATTTTTCTTATGAATTATTATTTGGAAAATAACGATAAATTCACTATTGCATGTTTCACAATAAAATTACTTTTTGGAATATAAAAACTAGAATTGAGAAAATATACACACAAAATAAAATTGACATAGTTATTTTGAGACAAATGTCCCTGTGTAAAAACTGAAGGGAAAACCAATGCAAAAAATGAGGATTTTATTATTATCTTCAGAAAATTAAAGAGTACAATGATCTACTTTCTAATATGGAAAATATCCAACAATATCTTCTGGAAAACTAATCTAGAAGAAACCCTTGTCTCCCTCTAGAATCGATTTGGCGTCTCCTAGCCACTCGCATCTCCTCCTGGAATTTGCACTTCCCACTGGAATGCACAGATATGGTTGAAGAAAAATCATACCACCTTGGAATCACCTCTAGAAATTTTTTCTTGTCTCCCTCTTCCTCTGAAACCCACTCGCTCTACCTCTGAGACACTGATCCAACAATTGGAAATTGAAACGTGGCTCCTCCGACAACTCACACTAGGAAATATAGATAGCTCACACTGCTGTATTCAGCCTCCTCTTTCCTATCTCCCAGACATATGAAAAATACTAAGGAAAATTCCTTTGGACTCCTACTCTCAAATAAATATTGAAAACCTAACTCTAATTCTTTCCCAAGATTCAATTGTGCCCTTGTTGAATACCTGAAACTGGGTAGTCGAACTACTCAACTCACAACTAATTCCTTTTACAACCCCTTCGACCTACTTTTATAATATCTCTTTGGGGTATAAAAGACCATGATCATCTCTCAACTGATAACTACTACCAATTTTAATTGATCAATAGAAGCCTCTAAAGAAAAATTGAACTTCCTTAATTAATTCCCTTTAATAAACCAATTTTCCTAAGTTATACTTAGGGAATTTTTATTTATTCGATAATTAATTTAATTAAGGCATCTCCAAGTCTTTTCTCATGAAATGTTTTTTTAGTTTTGGAGATCTCATGTTCCTAAGCCTCCCAAACATCATGTGAGACTAGAACACCTATTCGTTGCTACCATACCCAAAAATTAATAGTTGTCTTTTTAATTATTATTTCTTAATTGTTATTGTTGGAGAGGTAAATCCCCTCTGCGGACAGAGGCTATCCCTACTAGCCCAGATTGGGTCTAGCAACAATCAGTCATGCAGTGACGCAGGTCTCTAGTTACAAAAATGACAAAACATAACGAGTTTCCTACCTCAAGTCCTACACAATGGTCATCGAAGAAAGGATGATGTTTCTCATCCTCCGCTTTGGCAGATCACGATCCTTCTGCTTAGTACGTCCGAACACCTATAAACACATGAAGAAACACAACGATACACAACATAGAATCTAAATCTTGTAACCATACATCAGTCAGAGAAGATGTAATTAATTGCATCACAAACAAAGACACAGGAATGAAACCATAATCAAAGTCACTTATCATTATAATAACGAAATAAAGATACAAACCAAAGCTTTGACGCTAGATCTTCCTTTGGCGGGGTCGACAGCAGAGCACGTCTCAATGAAGCTCGTCGGAAATGGGACAAAGCTCTCTCTCTTCGGCTTGGCTCTCAAAGGATGTCTGGCGATAGTCTCCTTGCTACAGATTCAGCTCTTACTTCTGCTATTAGGACTACTAGGACTAGCTTGCTAAGGGAAAATGGAAAACTTATATAGATGATGGAAGGAAAGTTGGGATCCCTACAATTGTGGAATTGGCCCTATCCTCAAGGAAGCTTCCATGATAGGTGGAAAACCACCTCCCCTACATGGATATCCGAAGCCAAACCTCCCAACTCATTTTAGAGACTCGTTCAGGAGTTTGTTGGAATCAAAATTCCACTATTTATTTTTAAAAAACAATCCTTATTAAGCTTGGTGCGAGCAAGACACTGGGATAAAACGCCATTTGGCGCACCCTCTTGGGTGGATTTTCCCCATTGGTGCGAGGGCTAAACTGTCTAGTCGCGCCAAGGCCAAAAGATCAGTTTTTAAGGTTTTTCAAAGGAAACTTTCTTCAGAGGAATGATTTTCCTTGTCAAGAGGGATACCATGAAAGTGGTTTCAGGTTATGTCACTGCTCACAGGTCATTTGAAAAGGCCCTCCAATGTGCGGGACGGGGAGTTTTAGGGACGGTGAAAAATTACTGTGTAACTGTTATCATGGCTTCCTTATCTATGTGGAGTTGTAGCACTAAAACCTTCTTCTTGTGACATGCAAAAGTGGATTTTCTGTGGCCAAGGGGGTCAATCCCAAATTTTGACATTATGGGTCTTTGGAGTTGTAGCATCACCACTTCTAATTGGAGTCACAATCTTTGCGAGTTCATGTGGTGTAGTTGTGGCTCCTAGAAGTTTAGTAGTTGGAATTGCAACCATTTATTGGACAACTTCCTCCCACGTTCTTCCTTGTTTGTGCAATTCTCATTCCATGATTAATTTTATAAGCTCATGATGTAAAATGGCATCTCAAGCCATGTTTGGCCTCTGTATATGGGTAACCATATTCTACAAGGTTTTGAGAAATAAATATGGAAAATTTATAGTGCGATCATTCTTAAGATGGTCGAGAAAGTGAATATGTTGGAGGTATATGATCCCATAGCACCCCTCACATGGAATATATCTCTTTATGACTGAGGTTGCATCTATCCAATGGTGTTGCAATTAGTACCAAAAATAAAATCCTATTCCTATCTTCACTAAAACCTCCCCAGATTCCAAGAACTATTGGAGAATTTTAGACTTAGATGTACACCTGTAATACCATCTCTCCCCTTCCTCTAGCTTCTATTAGAATCTCTTCTTCCACCTCCACAATTTTCCCAGAAACCATAGATATGTTGGCCATGAAAGTTAGGAAAAATTCAAGTGCTAATATATCATTGTACTCATTTAGTGTTTGCACATACTCCAACCATCATATTCCCTAAAAAATGGCCTTAACGTTTTCGTATACCTCCAAAGTCACAGTAGCAATGGGTTCAAAATGGATGAGTGGGCCTTCCATGGTGCATGTTCTCTCTTCTTATCGATTGTCATTGGAATGACGACTAAATTTTTTTCGAGGTGTAGCTTTTGAATTTAGGATGGTCAAAATGTGATGCAAGGGAATATTTGTGGTATTAATAATAAAACTAATCTACCACTTAAAACCTATTCATTACACAAAACTTTGGAAAGTTCACTTGTCATTTATTAACTTAGTGACCTTACCCTTGTACGAATATTGTGTTGGTTAATGGCCCCACAAATCATGTGATTTTTTTTTCTTTCATTAGAGTTGAAACAACAAGCTCGAATTTGTAGTAACATGAGCTGCAACAACAAGAGTTTGATTGTGTCATGGCTTGGAATTTCAACATCAACAATGGGTTCCATCATGAGAAATGCAGTGGTGGTGTTATAGAATAGAGTTACAGAAACTGATGATTGAAAATTTAAGATCGAATTCACTCCACCTTGCATGTTCTAAAAGTAACTCATTAGTTGAAAACAAAAGTGAGAAGGATTGTTACATAACCATCACAAAAATTTGTAAATTTCTCTTCTCTTTTTCTTATCTTTCTTTATTATTTTAACATTTCATGCACTATCTAGGGTTGGTTTTCACATGGAACATGCCCATGCATTCCCTTGGGGGTTTTCGTACATGGGATCCTTTTTATTCATCTTTTTCTAACATGTCATGCACTAGCCAAATCTTGTTTTCACATGGTATGTTCCCATGTATGCCCCTAGGGGTTTTCTCACATGGACTCTTTTTTTTTTTAATGAAGAACATAGGAATGAACTATTGAGGAAGGATTTATTCTTTCTAGACCAACCCCAAAGCACTCTCATGCCATCCATGTGTAAATTTACTTATAAAGGCTTCCTTAGATAGAGGTTAGTGATAAAAGTGAAGCTTATGCTCGTTGGCCATCAGAGGGGTCTTGGATTCATCTATTGTATGAATTTTGATGGCTCCCTTACCATATATCGTTTCGATATCATATTATTCAAGCCATCGAATTAAGAATTTTCCCCTAAAGTCATTGACTATAGAATCAAATAATAATCCTAGTCACCTACTTTGAACCTCTTCTTTTTAATGAACCTATCCTACCACATAGCGCCCATATATAGTATCATTGTAGCCTATTACATTGAAACTTGGTGTAGCTCATAAAAATGAGTGATTTGAAGAATTTTATGTTTTTGGGCCTATGATAAATCCATTCCAAGTTGTGTTGTTGTCCGCAATGTTTGAATTTCTGTCTCTATCAGAACAATCACCCTCTTTCTATAAACTAGCTCATAGGGTGCACATCTAGTGGTGGTTCTCCAAGTTTTCCTATAGGCCCATAAAGATTTGAGGAGTATGTCAGCCCAATATTTGAGTTGCAACTTCAATTTTTTGGTGATTATGGCCTCAAGGACCCTATTACTCCCCTCTACTTTTCCATTTTCCCGTGGATGATAAGATGTGGTCACTTTGTGCTTGATCCTTCCACAACCACTTTTTTAATTGTTGTTTATGGTGCCTTGTCTTCCATCCATTTGGTCATGTAATTTTTGAAAACAAGGATGTAGGAATTCCAACGAGAGAGAGGATTTATGGGCCCCAAAAAGTCAATAGCCCATTTTTCAAAAGGCTTCAACACCATTTTTGGTTTTAATGGAATTTCACATGACTATACGGACCTACCCATACATTTGTAGTTGTTCCACCTCTTTACACATTCTCTAGAATATTTGAAGATTTTGGGCCAATAGTACCTTTGATGGAGCACTTTGTGCCTAGTTCTTTTGTTGGAAAAATAGAATTTGCATGGAACAACATGGTAAGCCTTTAAATTTTCATGGAATTCATTTTCTCACACGCATATTTTGATACTGAGGTTAGACCCCATGTGGAAAAGGAAACCATTACTCCATGAGAATCTCTGACTCTATGTAATGATTCATGGTATTTAATTTGGATTCATATGATGCGGTGAATTTCCTTCAACCAAATAGTTAACAATATCCGCAAACCACAATGAGTTAGTAGATACTGTAAATATGTGCTCATATGGAAAGGAATCCTCGATAGGTGGTTCATTTTTGTTAAATGTTATCTAGTAAATTAAATAAACAACTATATTATACTTTCATGGTTTATTCAAGATGGTAATATCAAATTCTTGTAATAAAATCAAACATCTAGTGATCATACCATTGGTAATAGGATTGTTCATTTAATATTTAATAGAGCATGATTGGTATCTAAAACAACTGGATACCTTGTAATGTAATGTCTAAATTTATTAATAGCATGCATGAAGGAAATAAATTCTTTGTCTATTACCATGTAATTTAATTCAGCCAATGAATGGTTATCGTTATTGAAATAAATCATGTACGAATTATTACCCTCTTGTTGTCCTAATAGCTTTGATGGCGATGTCTGACACATCTGTATAGATATTGAATGGAAGGGTCCAATTAGACACTCTTAATATAGGATCTTATGAAATATGGAGCTTAAGATATTCAAAGGCATGTTGGAAAATATATATCCACAAAAGCTCAACATTTTTGTTAAATAGCACAAATAGTGGACGAGTTATATCTGAAAAATATTCAATAAAGTGAAGGTAGTATCCAACATGTCCTAGGAAAATCTATACATATTTTTGTGAACACAGAACAAGTAGGTAAGGTATCACCTTAAATTTAGTCAGATCCATCTATATACATTTCTTTGAAATATGCTTCCCTATTACAATTCCTTCAGCTACCATCATTAAACATTTTCATTACAAAGAGTACCATTATTTTCTTTCATTGTATCAAGGTTTTTTGCAAATTAGAACGTGCTTAATCAAATTCATCATCATAAGTTGTGAATCAATCCATATAAATTTCCATGCAAACATGAAAAAGATTGGAAATATTTCAATCACATGTCTTTGGAATGTGGTTGGAGAATTACGTAACCCAAATGGCAACATGTGATAAGAAAATCCCCCCCATGGTCAAATACATGTTCTTTTATCTTGGTATTTTTGAGCAATTTGGATCCAATTATACCCAATAAATCCATCAAGGAAGGATGTAACAACCCTGATAAAAATCCATGTAAAGAATATAGAATACCATGGTTGATGGGACACTTATTCCAAGTTGAATGGTGGGAAAAACATCCTAGCGGGTGTTCATATCGGTTATTATGGCTAAAGGAAATTGGAAAGGGAATTGGAAAAGGCTTTGGAAATTCATGATGCATTAATGGTATTTTATTTTTGAAAATAATGGAAATTAGGAGAAACAGAAGGTGAAAGGTCACAGGTTTCATGTGAGGAGGAAAATGAAGGAAAAAATGGAAAATAAAAAGGCTTATGAGGATCAATTGGTAAGTTTTTGGTTCAAAGTTTTTGGCCAGTTCATTTTTGGAGCTCTCTTATTATTCTCTCTCTCTCTCTCTCACTCTTGGACACTTACAGTTTCTTGAAGCATTTTGGCAATGGACCAAGAAAGGAAAGAAATCAAGAAAACTGAGGAAGAAAGCGAGGAGCATGAATCAAGCATCTACAACATGATTCTTGGCAGGTATCGATTTGCATGTGTATTTTTCTTGCTAGATTTGGTATGCATGGTATTGCAAGTGGTTATTGCCTGTCTTGGCATGGGTTTTTTCCAGGTGTGACAGTGTTTTCAACCTAGCCTTGAAATTTTCGGATAGCCATGGTGTTATGGAGTTCTCATGTTTTTTAGCTAGATTACTGGATGGATTCGAAGCTGAGTGGGGTGGATCTCTGAATTGATATAACACATGGCCTAGTAACCCCTTAACCATAATGTGGGTTGTGGTAAAGATAGATAGTGTGTTGCCTCCGTGGGCCTAGGAATCCTGGATCAGTGAATGGTGGGATATACGATAAAGCATAGATGTGGTTTGCCCTAGTTTAGGGCCTAGTGATCTGGGTTTGGGTTGTGAGAAATACTGAGAGGTGGTTTCTCTCCATTGGGACTAGTAGTCCTGGGATGGGATGTATGGTAAAGCCTAAAGTGTATGTCTCGGTTTAGGGCCTAGTGACCCCTGATTCAGACTGTGGGTTGCGGTAAAGCCTGAGAGACTAGGAGACAAGAAAATTCCTCATGGTGTAGGAAGAGAGAACTCGATAATATGCATGGTTCTGTTGGCCTAGTGATCGGGTGTATATCACGGTAAAGCCATTTATGACATGTTTATTTTGTTGGCCTAGTGATCCGGGATGGATCACGATAAAACCTGATTTATATTCATGATGAGGGTGAGGTGGTTTAGCATTGAGATTCCCTGGTTGGTTCTTTCGGTTGGAGTACCACATTCATGCCTGAAATATGGCACGGGGGTGATTGGCTGAAGAGAGATTTAGGTCAACCAATCTATGGTTGGGTGGAAAGTGGAAGTACCATCTCCAGTTGGTTTTTACATTCAGCAATGAAAATCTCATTCCTTTGGTATTTGGTATGCACATGTATTGGTTATTATGTGGATTCTGTTTCTATTGTATCCATGGCATTTATGTTGTTATTTTTATGGTTATAAGCATGTATATTATCAATGATGATGTATGTCTCTACTCATTTTTTTACTTGTGAATGAACGCACAATGGATCTATGGTCAAATAGATTGTGTTGCATCTAAATATGTATGGGATCAATTCTTCTTAGTGATTTTCATATAAGTAAGATACCAACATGTTTAAATTTGTTGTTTATACCTGTAGATGTAATGTTTGTGACATGTTTGATGAAATGCATGTCATGGTTAGGAGGGGTCCATATGAGTTCATGATGATGTGATTTATTCAATACCTTTGTTTTAATGTTATTTATGATCTCCTAAAGTTTCATGAAGTTTTGGGCAGTGACCTGGGCTATGGGGCTAAAAAGGTGGCACAAATCCCAGAGTTGTAGGCACATAACTGACCAAACAAGGCCCTATGCACTACCTTGCCTTGGCATGCATGTGACTAAGGCTCAAATTAGTCAAAAATTTGGTCTCCCTCAGGATTCAGGGGCTTGGAAGGTTGGGTTACCTCTTGGGGATGTTTTTGATGCTATGTAAGGTGTGTTTGTCTTGTTTCCGTCAGTTCCACTTCCTTAAAGTCATCTAGGAGGTTGAATCTCATATTAATATCCTCTCGTCACATGTTTACCCTGTCTGGAAGATTACTTGGGTATATGTGGGAAGAGTGTGTTACAAAGGATAAATGATTCTTCCCTACAAGTGTAACCAGGACTTAGTCAATAAATGGAAGTGGGAAGTGATCTTTGTGTGGCCTTATTTATCTCTACATAACTTACATAGATTCTCTGCTTCCCATTTTTTTGGGAAATATGACTATGGGTGACACCCATTGAATGTAAAAAATTAGTAAATGAAGCTAGCTATAAGAAACTTATGCAGATCTTCTTTCATTACATATCCCATTGTAGGGTTCATCCAAATTTAAGGTTGTCTAATAGGCCATGATCCTTCCTTGATATAAATACAGCGAGTGAAAAGATCTAGATGGATATTTTTAATGTATATGTAAGGCCATGTAAAGGCATCATTAAGCTTATAAAAATGTTTGACTAGTCAATTTTTTTTATCTTGTGTTTGCCATCGTTTGATTTTCAAGGTTTTCCCAAGGCTTATTTTGATGCTTTCTATGGTTGAAATTTTGTCATCCTCAGCTAAGGGCTCCTGTTTAGGTAATGAAGTACTAGTCAAAGCTAAATATGAATGTACCTCAAGTTTCATAATATTCTCAAGGGTATCTGTATTTATAGATGAAAATGAGGAGGCAATGAAATCACTGATTTCATCATCCTCCTATTTATCTCTACTAACAAGATATTGATCTATGTTAAATACTTGATGGGCTACTTCCTCTTCATCACTATCTGCCCCATATGCCCAAAGAGGTGCTTCATAATCTGCATTGGCTTTATCAAGTGGATATAAATTCAATTGTTTGGTGCAAGTTCCATGGGATATTGTCGTACTCCAAAACCTACATCTGATATACATGTTTGTAGTGGCCAACCATGGTCTTCCAAGGATAAGAAGATAACCCCCCAGAGAAGATTTAGGTTGGAGGATGATGAATTCTGTGAGATACTCCCATGAATCTAAAAATATCACCAAATCTTCCAAGATCCCTTTTGTCTTAATAGTAAACATATCGGTTAATTTAATTACACTGGGAGTCTATCTAAGGCTTGAAAGTCCCAAGTTTTCCATGTTCTCTCACATATTTACAATTATAGTAACATCAAGGTCAATCAATATATTAGGGATACCGATGTTTTTTTTTTCACATCAACTGTTTGGTTGCCAGGATGAAAGTATTTTTCTGCAAGGACTCCCCCCATCATAAGATTCAATAGTTTTCCCATAACATGAACGGTCTAGGGATCTTTCCTCTCTTGACCAAGTTTCCTCAAACAAAGTTATCTTACCTTCTTAGAATAGATTGGGACATCCTTGATTTTCTGGAACGATCGAATTTTAGCATATATATTCTTGAGTTCTCCTAAGAAATCGAATTCAAGTTGGGTTAAATGTTTCTCTAGATTTGGCCTCTTAGGATAAGGTTGTCCTTAGAGCTCAGGGTTCTTAGGTTTGACCCCCAATGGTTCAGGAAATGCATATTTCAGTTTATTCATTTGAAATTTACTCATTAAGGTCTTCAATGTGTACCAAAGGGTGTTGTTTGGCTAGTGTATTCCCTGATCAAAGGTGGATGTCATGGAAATCCAAGGAAGAGATAACATAAGTGGGGTAAGTTTCCATCTTAGTAGTTTTAGTTAAATTATTTGGTTTAGTGTTATTGGGGTTATTAATAGATTGTGCAAGTAATTGAGGTCATGAAGTGGCATATGTAGGTGCTTGCATAGTGGAGAAGGGATAAATTTCATGGGTGGTTGCATGGAGAGTTGTTGAGGCCCTCCATATATTGGGTTTCTCCATACTTGCTACCAAAGCTACTAATGGGGAGGGGCCATCCATGGTCAAGAAGCTAAGATCCAAGGTTGAGAAGAGTACTACATAAAGATATTAGTTAAATAAGAATCAAAATACTGAGATGGGTTTTGATTCATGCCTTGTTGATTTTGGTACCATGGTCATTTCTGTGCGACAAAGCATAGTTGTTCTGGTTACTTCACTTCTCAATACACAATTTTCAGACCCGGAAGAGAGGAAAAACTACTTGTAGAATGCTATTGATTGTAGATGGCACAAATATCAATTTTATCCATGAGACACTCCTTCAGTGGATGTTTTCTACTATGTTTCGGGAAAAAATTTCGAGTGCTAGTTTTTCCTCTTCTTTCTTCTTCTTCACTTGCGAATTATTGATTTAAGAACCAAATTTTCTTAAGAGATCAATTTTTTAGTTCTATAATAGATTACAATTTTTTCTCTAGTAACACCTCCATCAACAGTATTATCTATTCTGGCCAATGTGTCTTTGGGCACCTTGTCGGATTTGGATGTTCCTCTAGAATACTATAGACAAAGTTCTGCAATCTCTTCAAATTCATGTTGTGAAATATATCATCCACTCATGAGGTTTATAATTTCAATGTATTCATCTCTGCTTCCTCGTAATTGTAGTGCTCAAAATGTTTCCAAAGAGAAATTAGTTTTTTTTACCACTACAAATAATAATAAAATATCTCAACATATTCTTCAAGGATGTCATCTATATTGATTCATTTAGAAGACTTTATCTCTTCATTCCTTGTCTTTGCAATAGTCCTAATATTTCCTTAGAAAATTATCCTTCATTTGTGCCCATGTTTTTATGTTCTCTTCCTCCAAACCCATGAATGAACATAATGTTTCCCATTGATAGTGGAAATAAATAATTTTATCTTATGTGAATCTGAAACATAGTCATAACTTATTCAAAGGACATAAAATTTGAAAAGAAAGGTTTTTAGGACTTCCTTTGAGAGAATGTGAAAACTAGGTAGGGTTAAGTGTGGGATGTTCTTCATTTTTGTTTGTTCCTCAAATTATTTTATGGGGAATTCAAAGGATGAGATTTTGTCCTCCTTAATTTTGGGTGCCATATTCTCTAGGATTTTGTCCTCTTCCTCCATGTGAGTTTTGGAAGATTTAGAAAAATTTAGTTCTGTATGGATCTGCTCACCAAAGAAGTCTTTTGGAAACAAAGTAGTATAAGAATGTTGCACAAGTTCAAATTCCACTTCATGGTTTCAGTTCTCTATTTTCTAGTGAATTTGGTGTAGGAGTTAAATAATATGGATGGTTGCAACCCCCTTCACTTGAACCTACACTACTAGTATGAGGGAGATGTTTGAAAAATCTACTAAATTGGCCTCTATTCCTAGGAATCTAACTAGTCGTTTTGTAAATTACCGAAAAAAGTAAAATATAAGAATAATTAAGTTTTGGAAAAAAAGAAATTTGAAAATCAACAAATAAATTCAATAGAAATTGACACAACACTCAAAATGATATTAGTATTTCCCCAACAATGACACCAAAAATGATGCGTCTTTCAATTATATTTCTAATTATTTAGGAAGATAACCAAAATCCCGCTCATTTAATTTTCAATCTGAGATTCATTAGGTACTTGTAAATTGCCAACATCGTATATGTTAGCGCAATCATTTATGTGTCTTGAGGTTTTAGTAATATAAATTTTGCTACAGTACAAGAAAAAGATGCTTTCACATGTCACTGATCTAGTTAAGCACACCACACCTTGCAGGAAATAAAGCACTTTTTGCTGGAAAGTAAATTGTAGGGAAGGTAAATCACAATTGCATGAAAGTAAACAAACTTGCAAAAAGTAAACACACCAACTGCTAAAAGTGATATGTTCAAGTATGATGATATTTTTAATTCAGGTAATAGTTATGCAGTAACAAATGGTTATGATGCAATGAATGACAAACATATAGCTCAAAAATAAAGTGCATACATCAATATATCAGATTCACACGACTCTTAATCATTAAAATTCTACTATGTTGAAAACAAAGAAAAAATAAGCAACACATGCTGCAACAGGAGTTAAACCAATAGCTTAAATTCCCAAAAGCACAAAAATATACACAAAATTAATTAGACAATAAACTAAACATGAAGCTAGTACTTGAATTGTATAACTTGGAGTTGTATCAATATTTAATCAATGGAAATGCAACATAAGAACTATTATAATTGTAACAAAAGAAAAATGATGGAGGTGCAACAAGAGTGATTAAATTCGAATTAATGGAATTATAAATACTAAATGCTAACACTACAAATAGTTCGAGGCTAAGGATGGGGGCCTACCTCCCTAGATGAGGTATTGTTAAATATTCAATTCATTCAATCACGATAATACCATTGAGCAGTAAGAAAAAGAGAGTACTTTTATTGCAGGAAACATGGAAATTACATAGTGCAATTTTACAATATTTTTCTTCTTCCCATGATTTGAAATAAATTGAGTATTTATGCAAAATATTACTATCTAAAATCAGTGAAATATTTTATCTGAGAGAATCAGGAAACTCATCCTTTTACAATAGTCTTTTGAGAAATTGGTATTCATTAAAAAAATGTTGACCTAGATTAGTTTGGCATCGTTGGTAGGTGAGTTTTCCTCCCTAATTGGTCACCCACATGCCTCCGTTGTCTTCTTTTGTGAGAAAATTGTGCTGATTGTAAAACTAGAGCATTGACAAAAGAGTTGCTGAGATGTTCCAAAGTTGTAGCAATGGGTTTTGTAGCAATAGGAGTTGCAACAAGGAAAAATCATTGAAATTCAACAACAGAGTGACAATTTGAGAGTTGCAGCAGTTTCATTGGGTCACAAGCGAGTCATAACACTTTTAAATCCTCACTTGGTATTTTACATTCCTTAATCATTTTTATGCACTCTAATACCCATCACCCCTTGAGATTATCTTAGTTCATGATTTAGTACCAAATTTATCTTTTCTATTTCTTACCTACCCACTTCAACTGAATATTCGTAAATAGGCACTCAAACCATGCATTCAAAAAATGCTTCTGTCATGCACATTATCATGATTATGCATTTTCTACACCTTTTTCTCACCATTCATGTACATCTATTAAATGTAGTATCTTCATACCTTTTGAGAGCCTATAGTGATTTGATGCGTGTCTCACAAGCACAAGCATAACATGTTTGTTTCTTCCATATGGAAGCCGACAACAAGAAAGCATTCATTTCAAGTAACATGGAATTACTAGGTGACCATTAACATCACCCACAGCATAGCTAGAACCAACTCTTTATTTACTTCATGCATTCATATGATTACTAATGTTATATTTTCACCAAGGGAATTCTTAATTCCCTCTCAAGATTTGGATCATACCAAGACCATACCTACATAGTTGTTAGTAGTCTAGGGGATGGTACCTGATAAGTTAGTTTTGGCATTGATGTCAACAAGCAATATTTGATGTAATGCCTTGTATTTCTTGTAATGATATTAATGAGTTATGTTGCATGGTTGTGACAATGTTTGGGTCTAGATGATGATGCCCTAAAGCTGAGTTATAATTCTAGGGTGATGATTTTTTAATTTTCCTTATGCTAGTGAATGGAAACTAATACAGGCTAAAGAATCAGCGTTTGTAACTTCTGCAACCGAGATTTCCTTTGGAAAAATAATGTCCAAAACCCATATTCGTGTCTTTAACTAGCTTCCACAACCCAAATTCACATGTTTAACCAAATTTTTCATATTTGAGTGTGCACAAAGTAAAACCTCAGGAAAATCTGATGGTAATATCCTATGGTAATCACTTTACCAATTCAATTCACATTTGACCTCATCAAAAGAACGTGGTTAAGTTTGAAAATGCTTTTCATTCGTTGAAGATCATGGTGGATCGATTCAAGGAGGAAAATTCAATGTACCAAACTCGATCAATAAGTGTATGAACAAGGGTGATTGGCTCTCCATATATTTATGTAATTATTGTTTAATCATTCAAGAAAAATTATTTATATGAGAAATATTTGTAAAGGATACGTTTGATAATTTGATAGAGTGAAGTATTATAAGGCATTGTGAGACAATTGTGAGAGGTGTAATTTTCCTAATATTCCTGTAGCACTTTACTAAAGAAGATCATAATCATTTCAAAGATTGTTGTGCATGTTTCAGTCAATATTTTGAAGGAAGTGTTGAAGATTAGTCTCCATTTTATAGCAAATTTCGAGGCATTTTCAAGAGGAAATATGAGTTTCTGTAGGTTTATAATGATTTGATATATGTTTTCCTTGTATTAGTCCAAAGATAAATTTCATTGCCTTTGGATATATTTTTCAAAATTATAACTTTATAGGTTGAGGCATCAAGCAAGTGGGGGTTTGCTAAATTGTTGTAGGGGTGGGGCTCCTTGTTGCTAGTGGACAGTAGAATCTATATAGAGGAGTGCTTGTTCCTATCTAGTTGGGCTAGCATATGATTTTAAAATAGAATATTTATTTATAATAAAAGAGAAGAAGTAGAGAAATATGATGGTTTTCTTCCCCTAGGGGGTTTCCACTTAAAATTTTAGTGTTCTTGTGTTTTGATAATTTTTATTTCACTATTGTATCTTTTGATTAATTGTTTTGTTTTAAAAATCCATAATATTGATAAAAGTTTATGCAATACTGATTCACACCCCCTCAATATTTATTGATCCCAATTGTTGGTACTTCAGGAAGATTATTCTATTCCTCTTTACCAACATTTCAATCAATACTTTATTATCCATACCCTTATCTCCATAAGACTATATGCAACATCCTTATTAGATTCCCCAACATTATTGTCAACTTGTACCTAGTTACATGTTCATCATTAACCCTGATTACCCAGTATAACCGTTTTATAATAGAATACTAATGTGAGTCTTCATTCATGTTATATTTATGCTCATTCATTATTGTACACAACAAACATGTCTATATGCACCTAGAATATCATTGTTATAATTCCTATCAGTGCATATGAATTCTTGGCTATTCAATCTCTTGCAATTCTATTGTGCATATGCTCTTATTCATTAACATATAATAACATTTTCAAAACTTGAGGAAAACATTCAAATTAGCAAGAGATAATTTGAGAGATATAATATCATAGTTATGGTTCCATCACTTTCCCATCTGCTTCTACAATTATCATTATATTGAGTTGTTTATGAGAAATCTAGTGAACATCCTAATTGTATCCTTTACAAATTTGGTAGTCAACATTTCAATGAATTTCTTCATTCATTACCTCTTCAACAATCCTATCTCAAATTTTTAACAAATATATGCTACTCATGTCACATAGCATGTGACATTCTTATGCTAACAATATTGGGTCTATACAATCCTCGTGTTGTATCCAATAATCCTAGTTCTCATGTTGTACAAGATTACAACCATGATCCTTTCTCTAGAACTTATGCTCTATGATTCCTCTAATCCATGATGATTCAATTCCTGATCCATTTCTCTGGAAATTTTATCTCTATGGTTTGTCTTTGGCCCATGCAACCATCATCTTGAACTAATACTATGAAGTTTTTGTCTCTATGGTTTATTTATTGGCCCATTGAAGTCTAGTGTTTGAAGCAAAACTCTAATAATCCACCTTCTTGTTCTATATATGGCCCATATGTTAATTTTTGTAAGTAGGATCAAATTCCACATTGGAAAACTAATATTATTAAGATAATAATTTAATTAGATTCATCATTCCGAGAAAATCAAAATCGACCTATAGATTTTCCCAATCGGTTAAGCAGAAGTTAATTTATGAATTATTTTATTATTTTATGGGCCAACCTAACCACATGTTTCTTCAGTCAAAGCCCCAAGCAGTCACTCACAAAGTTATAAATAGAGGCGACCTCAATCTCATTTATAAACCTGATCAAGTGATCTATGATTTGCATCCATTGGTTTGTTTTGTCTATTTTCTGTCTTGGCTCACATAGGTACGTCAGGAGGAGCTCGCACAATGGGTCGGGATCACAGATGTGATCATGCATATGATATGGGTATTTTGAAGCAGATTCGCTGACAGGGAATGCAGAGGTAGCAGCCCAGCTAAGCAGAGCCGTGGGCTGGGTGTGTTATGCCCATGGCCAAGGACCCCATAGCTGCTGACATAGCTTGTTAAGGGCATGGTCAAAGCCCTAAGGTCAAATCGGGTTGATCTGAAGTAGAGCTGTAGGCAAAAAGTGTCTTGGTAGTGGCTAAGGACACTAGAGCATGTTAAGGCTGTGACCAAGAGATTTTCTGGGCATATCAGATTTGGTTCACCTTTAGTAGCTTGCGAAGTGCCTCCAAACATCAGTTATTTAGTCATAGTTATGTTAGAACAATCATTGACAGTCTCCTAGATTCATATCTAGGACTTCAAAGTTGAGATCACTTGGTGATCTATCAGATCTACATTTTGGTATTATATATCTACTGATATGTAGATCATATCTATTTGTTTCTGTTGCAAGATGTATCTACAGTCCTCATTCAATATCATATGTATTCATCAGTTTGCTACAACTAGTGTCAGTGCATTTCAGTTCTCAGATTTAGGTTCCTTCAAGTAGAAGTATGGTTATGGTTTTATTGCATGCATGCTAGTTTTTTTCTACATCATAAAGATGTATCTATGGATCATTGTAATCTTGTTGTTGAATCATTTGATGAGGATATAAGAAGAAGAATTTACAAGGTTTTTCCCCATAGTGGGTTTTTCCCTGGTCTCAGACTAATCTTGGTGTCTCTATGTGTTCATGCTTCTCTTCCTTTGATATTTTACTTTCCACTTCTTAGATGATGATGATGATGGTATTGTTCTTTCTACATAGTTTCATATTCTGATGGTTAATAATGTATATTTGTAAAATGGTATAATTATTTGGGGTGAACTTAACATATTATTGAATAAATGTAACTATCAAAGTAAAGGACAATGTTTCTTTATGAAAAATTAACATGGTATGAGAGTTGGTTGAAGAAAATCCATGGAGATCACCCCCAAGGAGACACTTTTATGGAAGCAAGCGGAGGATGGTAGAGACCTAAAATAATTCTAGGGTATGAAGAAAACCATAGGTAGTTAATGGATAAGGGTTTGAGAGAAACCTTGGTTTATGGTAAAGTCTTGAGATTTGGTTTATGAAACCCTCTCATAGCATTTTTAAAAATTCTCAAGTACTTGGGATCAATTTCATAGATGACCTGGTAATTGATAAAGTTGCATATTGAAGGAAATGTTGTTTTATGGCCCATGGATGGCTCTTGAAGGATGGTTGGAGAGGGAGAGGATCATATTTCATTGAAGATAAGTATTCCTTGACTTATGATCTTACTCTTATTTACACTTGGATCTAATTTCTATGATTATTGTTTCTAGTCGTTACATCCTGCATGTATATTTGAGCACCTGGATATTTATAACCCCGTGATGAGTTGTGATGAGTGGATCCCTCTTGAGGATCTTTGAAAATTTAGGAAAATATGGCTAGATCTGGAAAAGGTAAATATGGATAGATCTGGAAAAAGAAAATATGGTGAAATCTGATAAAGGTAAAGAGGCACTTGAGCACTACAAGATGCCTATGTGAAGGTGCACAGGTAATACCGCAAGGAATGCATGTTATATTGTTTTAATGGTATGTTTAAGCTATAACATTGGATGGATAGGTAAGCCATGTAGTACATTGAGAATGTCTACTTCTCAGATGGGTCATGCATGCATATAAGAGTGATTAGGATTTATGTTTCCTATGATGAAATGGTGCACCTGGTAATGAATGTTTTAATCTTGATTCTGAAAGGCTACTTATTGATAATCTGGGATATATTGGCATATATTGATGATTTGATAACATCTATTGTTTTTGAGATATTGATTCTGAAGATAGTGGATGGTACTCTTGACTCTTGATATGCATAAGCTCTTTTGGATCTTGTATAGAAAGATTTGAAAATGATTGTGATAAGCATGATGAAAGCTCATGGAAAACGTGTGATTGCACTTTATTGGTATGTTGAATAATCTAGCTTGATCCTATATATTATGATATGCATGGTATTGGAACTGTGATGATAGAGGCATATTTATGAGATTGATGTTTAAGATCTTTGACTATATGTGGTTATAGCATGCGGTGAAATTAAATGCTATAACTTGATGTATTATTATTGGGTTCATCAGATTGTGTTAACACATCATCCTGCTTCCTTGATCATTTAAGTCCAACCCTTGATGAAAAATTTATGACATGATGTTGATGATCATGATAGATATGTGTTTATGATCTAAAAAATCTGCTATTGCATGACTCCATGAAAGACAATTTGATAACATGAATGAAGTGGATTCTCATTTAGAGGGATATCCTCTCTACTAAAATATTATTACTCATGTTGCTATCGAAATATGATTTATGAGTGTTTGTGTAGAAAATATCTAACATAGCTATAATACCATGTAGAAATTATATCAATGGACTCAATCCGATCATGCAATGTACTAAAGCAAGATACTGAATCCTTCTACTATATTTGCGGAATATAAAACAAGATCGCTCAATCACATGCAATTAAGAGAAATAAGTAAATCAATACACAACACTAGATATTCCTGGGGAAAGCAACTACTCAAAACCCCTCCATCTTTATTGTATAATCAACCAAGGAATCATGAAACAATACAATGTATTTGAGATCACCACAACCTCATACACTCTACCAATTGCTTCACACTGATCTAGGAAAAATTGGACAAACACATAGCCAATTATCAGCATACCCTCAACCTATCCTGCATACACAATCCCTAGAGCATTAAAACATTATTAAATAGGAAATTAAACCTTCCTTGATTGCGCAATTCATCATGGGCTTCCTATGGTTATATAGCTACATCTAGGCAGTTTGCTAAAAGTAAAATTGATAGTTTACTGGCCTTGAACCTTTGTCTTAACTGGGTATCCAATAGAATTAGCATGCATGAAACTATAAATAGTGAATCATCAGTTACTTGGTAGATCACTACTGGTGAATTAAATCTATTTTAATTCCCTTGATCTTCCACTAGCTCATCAAACAATTAGAACTAGTTAAACTGATTTTAACTCAATTAATGTGAGTTAATTGATCCCACTCACACTACACTAGTGCTACAACTGCAACTGGACCCTATTAATAATAGAATAACTCTACATGCCTATCCTTTGACCCTCAACTCAAAATTCTTGAGCTAACTAATTCTATCACACTTAGTTAACTATTACAAGTTGTTATGAGATAAGATTAGAAATAATTTTCCAATTTATTTAAAAATTGGTTGCACACTAATGTGTCACTAGGATCCATCACTCATGTGTGATTTGTGATCCCACACTAGTGTGTGTGCATTTTCATGTTGTTTCTAGATGACAATTTCACTCTTTCTTGTTGCAAATTTCAACACTCCCTCTTAACAAGAAAGGAATTAATCTGTCTTGATCCGATACCTTTGGAATGTTCTTGCATGCAATGTTGAAATTTTGTGTATTTGGGGTAGCATCAATTGTTCTCTATATCCAAAATTTTGTGGAGGGACTAGAGTACACTTGATCTACAAGACCCATAAATTGATTTGGGAAATTTAATCTATTTTAGGAGATATTAAATTAATTAATTATTTTAATGTATTTCCTAAGTTAAAACTTAGGGAACTTAAATAATTAAAGAGAATTTAATTAAACATATGATGAAATTGTCTTAAGTCACACAGATCAATATTTCTTTTAGTCTTAGCCATTGATTCAAGATCTTATCATGGCCGTTTGTTTCCCAACGAGAAAATTATAAAGGAAAGGCTTGGGGTCATTTGTAAAGACACACAGAGGCAGAGCACTAAAGCTAAGTTGAGATTCTAGGGAGGGTTTGCTAAGAATACTCAGAAGTGTTTCAAATGTAGAGAGGAGAATTTAGGCCAAGGGGATGATCTAATCTTGGGGTCTAGAATACACAAGAGGCAGGGATCAGCTCAGAGGACAACACAAAGAAGAAGGGAAGTTGCAGCAGGAAGGACAGTGTAGTCCCTCCAAGGACATCGTGATTTTTCTGCAGGAAACCCTCAAGGGTTACGCAGAGACCCTAAGGGGTAGCGTAGGGCCTACATCACCCAGTCTAGGGTAACGCAGACCTTTCCGGAGTAGCGCTGAGGGTTAGAGGGGCTTCAGAGGCCGACACAGAGGTTTCCAGGGGTAGTGCTGGGGTTTCTAGGCCCTAATTTTGGCTGAGTTCTGTAAATCTCGTTTGAGGGTGTGGATCAATCATTATTTCGGCCCTATATATGCTAGTGAGTTGTAGATCTAATATTTCTATGTCGGGTTTTCCAGATCTGGAACCCAGGCTTGTTTTATTCAGAACATTCTTAATAATAAAACCCTCCAACAACCAGAGACCGGTTTTACCGCATTTGGTTTTTCCGGGGACTATTTGTCCAAAAATAATTGTGTCACTTTGTCTATGTGTGCATGAGCTTGTTCTAGATCTATATTGGTGGAGATATGTTATGTGGTTTGATTCAATTTTAACTTGAATTTATTCAGTTAATAACTTGTCTAAGTAGGAGGAGCATAACCAGATTAACAGTAAATAATTTTTGCATAAAGTGTAAAGATTCATAATTTTCTACATGCAACACTTTTCTAGTGTTGTTCGCACATGCAACTCTCTTGAAATTGAATAAACTCCAAACAAATAAATTAGTATAATGCATTTGTCATCAGAGTATTCTGATTGCTGCTAGCTACTGCACATGTCTAGTGGAATCTCCGCGCTGCTGTTGACAACAACATCCATGCACTTTGCACTGCTTCCAACTCTAATCTACGCTCCAGTATCTGACACCTGTCACTCTGATTACTGTCCTCCTGACATCTGACTACATCAATCTAATTGATCCTTCATGCTACTGTTGTACTGTGGGCTCCTCATAGATAGGTTAGATCCATGAGACACAACATCTCGATGGACCTTTCCCAAATTTCTTCTTGGTATCATATCTACACATCGCCCAACCTCACACCTGGAGGTATAGCCGCATGTACTCCCTCCACCCATCTGGCTCGAAATTTTCCCCTACTATAGGTCTCTATTTTAGTGTAATATTCCACTCGATCTCCTCTCTACTTCTCAAATTGTGGCTACTCCACAACCTTTTGAGACTGCTTCTTAGGCTACATGTTGAGATATAATTGCTCCCTCTCGACCACCAAGTCATTAACCACTAATTTTCTCCTCAAAGCTTTGCATGCATCTTCAACCTAGAGAGCATACAAGTTCTTGACTCTTGAACCGATTTGCTTCACCTGTCCCGTGGCTATGTGTTTAAGGAACACCTTTCCTTTTCTAAACATCACCTCATAACCATGGTCTTCCAATACAGCTATGGAGACAAGATTCTTCCTTAGTCCCAGAACATACCAAACATCTGCTAGTCTAAGAAGGGAGCCCTACTCCCTCTGAAAGGTAACTATACCTATGCTGGTTGCGCTATACCTCCGATCATCTCCAAACTCTATGTTAGGTTGGAGGCCCTTCTCCTCTAAGTCACTGAAGAGAACTCTATTCCCAATCATATGGAACAAGGCACCGCTGTCTAGATACCACATGCATCCCATTGCAGCATTGGCCATGCATGCAATGAGAGTAAAATCAATCTCAAAATGTGAAGCCAATGCTTCACCTGCTGCAACTGCATGCTCTTTATTGCTTGCCTTATTCTATGGACAATTCGAAGCATAGTGCCCATGCTCATGACAACGAAAAAATTTGATCTTGGACAAGTATCTCTTGCCCTCTTTACCTTGGGATTTATTTCCCTTGGCCTTATTTTATTTTCCCAATAATGCACAATATTCTTCTTTGTTGGTGCTTGGAGGTCCCATTTCTGGTGCTCCACCTTATCTCTTCTATTACCAAATCCGAACATAGTCGCTTCCAATTTGGTAACTTATCCCTCCCATTCACAGGGTCCTGGTAAATATGTCAGCTCTTGGGAAGCCCTAGAAGTGCTAGGCTCACCAAATCATCATTGAATATGGTCACATCAACACTTGCAAGCTCATCTTGACATTGAGTGAACTTCACCAAGTATGTTGGTACCATCTCACCCTCCTCCTTCTTGATCTTTCTGAGCTCGTCCTTCAATGCCAACTTACCTTGGTCACTGCTATTCTAAAAAAGATCAGTCAAGGCATTCCACATAGCATATGGAGTTGCCTTCCCATGGATACTCGAGAAAATATGATCTCGAACTCCTTCCAACAAGATCCTCCTCGCCTTTGCTACCTTCTTATTCCATGCATCAAGAAGTTGGGCATCTGCTGCTGCAGGCTTGGGAATATCATTATATATGAATTCCTTCAACCCAATATCCTCCAACACTGCCTCCAACCTGTCCTTCCATGCAATATAATTTTAATTTCCCTTGAGTTCATATTCAAGTCTCAAGCCATTGAAAGACATCTTGATTTGCTTCTAGCTCCAAAGAAAGTACCTACAAATTTGAATACTGTTAACCAAAAAATTAATTTATTCTCCACTATTGTGATTCTTAGCACTCCAATACCATGTATAAAATCTCTAACACAATTGTAATACCATGTATAAATTATATCAATGGACTTAAGCCAATCATGCAATGTACTAAAACAAGATATTGAATCCTTCTAGTATATTTGCGGAATATAAAACACGATCGCTCAATAACATGAAAGTAAGAGAAAGAAGTAATTCAATACACAACACCAGATATTCCTGGGGAAAGCAACTGCTCAAAACCCAGCCATCTTTATTGTATAATCAACCAAGGAATCATGAAACAATACAATGTAATTGTGATCACCATAACCTCATACACTCTACCAATTGCTTCACACTGATCTAGGAAAAATTGGACAAACACATAGCCAATTATCAGCCCACCCTCAACCTAACCTTCTTATGCAATCCCTAGAGAATTAAAATTATATTAAATAGGAAATTCAGCCTTTCTTGAATGCACAATTCATCATGGGCTTCCTGTGGTTATATAACTACATCTATGCAATTTTCTAAAATTGCAACTGATAGTTTACTTTCCTTGAACCTTTGTCTCAATTGGGTCTCCACCAGAATTATCATGCATGCATCTATAAATAGTGAATCATCATTTGCTTGGTAGATCACTACTGGTGAATTAAATCTATTTTAATTCACTTGATTTTACACTAGCTCATCAAATAGTTAGAACTAGTTAATTTTAAATCAATTAATGTGAGTTAACTGATCCCACTCACACTACACTAGTGCTACAACTACAACTAAACCCTATTAATAATAGACTCACTCTACATGCCTATCCTTTGACCCTCAACTCAAAATTCTTGAGCTAACTAAGTCTATCTGA
>MU968319.1:0-109285 GCA_034641835.2 Pinus albicaulis | reverse complement strand
ATGTTACTTGCAAAAATGGAAACATTTATCTACTTGTATAATGTAAGTTATATGCTACTTGCAGGAATATAAATATTAGTCCAATTGCAAAATGTGAAAAGTTGCATTGAAAAGGAAACTAACCTATGCAATAATAATGCCTATAATTGAAACCCTAAAAGAAGAATAACTTCAAAATAAATAGTATTAATCTACTTTTCATGTATAAATCAACCTTTAATCACTGTTTTCAGGGATATTTAGCTTTAGTGGTAGATTTCATTCATAATTTCATGGGAAAATCAAGAAAGTCATGTCTGTAACTTCAAATTCAAAAATATGTCCTCTAACCTTAATTGCATAATTATGTTGCAGTGGAAAAAAGGCGGGTATTAAGTTGTATTTGGTCATCCTAAATCATGGTTTTAGAGCCTAGGGGACATTATTAAAGGCTAAGAGGAAAAAATCAAGCTTTTGGAGCAAATCTAGTCAAGTTTAAATGGTCCTACAGGATGCTACATGATTGCCACATGATGTTATAGGATTTCTCCATTTTTCTACAAGATTTTATATATTAGCATTATGAGGGTGAAAAGGTGATATAAAGGTGGGAAAGGGTATATGGAGATAGATGAAGGTTGTATGAGGCTTTTTCCAAGCTTATCACCTCTCAGAGGCCCATCTTCAGCAAAAACCAATGCACACAGGTTCCTTCAATGACCCTGAAATGTACTTCCGGTAGAAGGGTTTTGAGGATACTGTGCGGTGAGGAGAAAGAGTCTAATGATGGTAGTAGGAATTTAGGATGAATATTCAAACCATTCAGGCGACTAGTAGTACATGAACACCAGAAAAATAATCCCTTTTGCAACTTGATAAAATTTCAAACGAATGGCTAAATCACAACAAAATGAACTAAACAAGAAAGAATGAGTTGAATTGTATGAAACTAAGTAACAAAGAATGAGTTGAATTTTATTTGCATAAAAATATAATATAACTTGTAGCATGCATATGAATTAAATTCATGAAATGTTACAGAATATTGTGATTTAATCCCCAAGTATGCATAAAATAGAGTATGTAAAAGAGCATTAATCTAAGATCTGATAATTGCAAAGAAAAGTAACCACATTTTTTTGGATTCATAATTCATATTCCTCAACCAAAATTCCCACAAGAGAGGTGGTAGATAGGCCTGCACCAATAAATGTTATAAGAAAATTTCTATGAAGAAAGGAAAGAGATGTTGCTAACAAAGGAAATGCATGCATAAACTACAGAAAGAGATACTAGAGACTTTGGGTTGGGCCCTACACCAAGGAGACTAAAACCTCTAAAAGAAACCCATATGAAAGATAACAATAATATTTTCATTGACATAAAACAAAGTTCAAGTACATCATGCAAAGGAGATTAAAATGACAGTCTCAAGCACCTAATTCTTAGTAGCTCCTATATGCACCAAAAATATGAATCCAATTAAGCCCTTAGGATTTCATATTTATAAAAACATGACTAAGAGGTAGCCTCTTTGGAAAGAGGACGATTTCCCTAAAAAATCTCTAAAAATGTTTATCTAGCTTCCTTAGATCCTCACAATTCCTTGATTGCATTTCCTTCTGGTAGATCATCGAGCTATGGGTGAGTGATTTTAGGTATAAAATGAAGTTGTAGGTGAGTAAATGAAGGGTACAAGCCTACTACATATCCTCCAGCTGCATCCAACGTGCCTCTGCATTGTAAATGCACTCATTAGAGGAAATTTCAGCCTAAAAGTGGCCTCCTAAGGAAAAATAATAAAATATATTTAAAATAATAAAATAATAGTTATGAATTTTGGAGGGAAAAAAACTATATATATATATATTTTTAATTATATTTTCGGCTTATCTCTTTATATGTTTACTCAAATTTCATGTTTAGACACTCATTAGATGCGAAATTAAATTCCATATCCAACGAGTACCCATTATGCATACTTTTGAGAGGACCCATGTTGATAAACATTGCAGATACATTAAAAAACGTGTTAAAACACGTGTTTTAATGTATCTACAATTTTTATCAAGGGGGGTATTCTTAAAAGTATGCATAATGGGTACTCATTGGATGTGGAATTTAATTCCACATCTAATGGGTGTCTAAACTTGAAATTTGAGTAAACCTATAAGGAGATAAGCCAAAAATACAATTAAGAATAGTAATTTTTCTTATTTTCCCTATAAGGAGATAAGCCAAAAACACAATTAAGAAAAGTAGTTTTTCTTATTTTCCCTCCAAAATATTTACATGTACCTATTTTTAAATTTAAATCATTTTGATTAGTTTACATATTATGACATGGAAATTCCATGAAAATTTCATGGGCAGTTTTAGCCTGAATTTTCCTCTAATGCAAAAAACTCTTTTCTTTCAAATTAACCGCATTAAGTCATGAAATATGACAAACATCCCTTAGTCTCCTTGTTAAGAATGTTGTAGTAAAAAATATGTTAATAAATGTAAGAAAATAAGAATTATAGGTTGGAGGATGGAAAGATGGGCCTTATAATATACCTATTAATGGTGCCCATCATCACCCCCTTGTTGAAGGTGTTTCTCACCCTCTAAGAAACTTACTCACTGAAATGTAGCAAATGCATGGATTTGGTTTCCTATATGACATCCCAAGGCACCTCAGATGGTGTGCTTTCTTGTGGATAAAAACCTGAATTTTCCTCTATTTCTACCCACTCCCTTTGTTCTTATGCCCGATCTCCTCTTTCATGTATGCCCAATAACAAGGAAGGACTAAGCTTTAAACTTGTCTAGTTGATCTTCAATCTTTGAAAAATTCTGCTGTAGAATGGGGTTCTTTCTAAGGAATTCCTCAACCTCTTAGGGAGTGGTATTACTTGATTTGTATATTATGGGGCAAAGCATGCCATATCCTCCTGCAATCCTACAAAATATTAGTCCCCAAAAGCCTAAACATGTCTTCAAAATGGAGGACGATTTTCTCTTGTTATATAGATAGTGAGGGGATAATTAAGGGTCTATAAATTTGAGGCTATGGTTGCATATGACATCCTTGGGACTTCTTAATTCTTATTTGATATATAGAGGCTCACTTGCTTCCTTGGCCATAACCTTCTTCACTTCCTAAATCCTTGCTTCCTCATGAACAAGCCAACATGCTAGGGAGATTAGTTGTGCATCTCCCAAATTGAATTGGTTCCACAAAAGTTTATGTTTGTGAGGATCATAATGTGCATATCAAACTCAGCTATTTTTTCCCTATCCTGAATGCTAACTTGTTGGTAGAAATCAATAAACTTCCTATAGTCTGGAAATGGGGGAGAGCCATATTGTGTCAAAGTTTTGACTTGAAATTACAACCATTTTTATTTGAGGAAGATTCCATATGATTTATATGGTTTCATACACTGGATTGCCTCCTTGGACAAGCTTGCCATGGTGGAAAGTTGTGCTTCCTTCTCATGTATTTTTTCCCTTAACCTCTGATTTTCTTATTGTAGTTGCTTCTTCCCGATGAAATATTTTAATGTTAAGTCAACCATTTATTCACCATATTTTTATTTTTTTCTTCCATGAGGTCTACATCTTGAACACTCTTTGACTTTGGAATCTGCATCCATCAGTAGGTTTGACTTCTCTCCTTTTCTAGCTCAAATAGGATGGGGATTGTAATTTTTTTCTGTATAATTCATCCTTCTTCCTAAAAATTGTAGTAGGACCCAAGTTTAGGTTGTGGATCAGGCTTTGGTAGTTATTTTGGTCCTTATTCTCCCTCTTGAGGTACTACTACTCTCTCTTGTAGTAGTGTCCACCTATCATGTAGTAATTCTTCCCTTTCCTGTAGCAATCTTGCTTCTTCCTATAGCTGGATGCTTTTTCTTGTAGTTGCTCGGATCTAGATGCCCTAGTGGTTAGCCTTCTTGGGAATTTATTAGGATTATTTCCCTTGATTTTTGGGGTGGTTATATCCTCAATTCCCTATGCCTCCTCCCATTTCTCCTTCTCCCTAGCTAATAAATTATTGAATCATAATGGGGTCTACTGAAGGAGGTTGAGGCTTCCCTTGTTTAATCCTAGTGCTCCATCTTTTAAAATATAAGGTGCATTTATTGGGATGCCTCCTTCTGGATTTCAGAGGTGTGCTAACTGCTACCATGGTGGAAGCCACCTCTTTCTCTATATTCCCTTCTAAGAGTCTTACTTGTTGCTCTTTCTTTCTCTTTTTTCGAGGTCAAGAGGCCTCCCCAAGATTCTCTTTTTGTGCCTGTCATTTCCCTTCATATTTGTTCTTCTATTCTCCATTTTCTTATTAAATTTATTATTTCTTCTCTTCAACTTCTTCTTCCTCTTATTCAACTTAGTCTTGCTCTTCAACTCCTTCTTTAGAAAGACTATCTTTGGTGTTCCCTTCATGTTCTATAAAATTTTGGGCGTGAGTCTCAATGAAGGCCTCCCTGTATATGTCAAAAAAATATATCCATAGAATATGGTTTTTTAGGTGAATCAAGGCATTCAAAACCATGAATCTTATGAGGCCATGATGACAATTGTACAAGTGCTTTCCTTCTCTTACACTCTAGCTCATTTCAATCATACTTTGAAGGAGAAACTGGGGAATATTGAGCTTGTGTAACCACCCTCCTCCAACATTTACCCAATATAACTGGTACATTGGGGTAAACATGTGACGAGAGGCCACTATGATGTGATTCAACCTCCTAGGCCACCTTAAGGAATGGAACCAATGAAAGACAACCAAACTAACTATTCACACATCCTACAGAACCTCTAAGAGACAACCAAGATTTCTAGGTGCTTAGCTCTTGAAGTAACTTGTATTTTACTGACCAAAAAACCCAGTCGCTCCCTTAACAAGGAAGAAATGTGACTGGAACCCTCTATTCTCTCTGACAACAAGGCCATCCCAGTGACTTTGGACTTTTCAGGTATTCTGGTGCCAGCGACCCTGGATTTTTTGCCACTTTTTCAGGGCCAGGAATCAAACCATTGCCCTGAACACCATGAGAATTACATAAATGATGCATAACACTAAAAAAAAATATTAATGAATATATTTGATCAATGAATTGACTAGACCCATATTAAGGATGATAAGAATTTTGTCAAACATGTCACAAATATGCAATCTACAAGTGTAAAAAACATACCCGAGCATAGGGGTCGCATACTTATCTGAGAAACACTAAGAAGCATTGATGCCTTCTCTCATTAGGTGAATTATCATATACTAGGTCATATAGTCATTTTTCATTCATTTTTAAGGCCATAGTGGTTAGATTAAATCAATTTGTTAAGAAGTAATTAGTGTTTATCATTTCCCTCAAGTAATGAGAATATAGTTTCCCTATGAGTCAACACATGATTCATCACTGTTAGGTTTATTCTCTAGAAAATTCCCTTCAGATGATGTTCCACTAGTGCGTGTAGGAGCCACATTATTTAATAAATAATATGGCTCGGTTAATTCTATTAATGGGAGACACCTAGAACTCCTCGACACTCCTAACACATCTTGACATGCTTTGACACACAATAACATTCCTTGGTATCTCGCATGTCTTGGAACATCTTTGTACCTAGAACATCTTGTGATGACCATGAAAACCAAGCACATGTTGGCATACCCTATCACAACATAACACTCCCCTAGCATATGTTGGCATGCCATATAGTCCCTAGCATGCCTATGAACACCTTAGCATCATTCATTGACATACTTTAGCACTTAGCACACATTGTCACTTAGCATGTATTGGAACCTATTGTTAATATTATTATCATGCCCATTTTTAAAAAGGTAAAGTCCTGACTTAATAAGCCTCTTACGTGTTCATTTCATTTCATTTTAGCTTGGTTCTTCCTTTTGTTTCCTTGACACATGTTGGCACACCTTGGTACCTTACACATCTTGGCATGTCTTGGCATGCCTTGGCACTATTTGGCACATTTTAGCACACCCTGGAACTCCCTAACACACTATAAAATTCCTTGACATGCCATGGTATTCCCTAGCATGGCTTACCACTACTTAACATACCTTGTCACTCCATCCTTGGCATCCCTAGCACTCATTGACACTCCCTAGAAAACCCTCATATTCATTCATTACCATTCATTTTACCTAGTGCCCCCTCTTGTTTCCCTAGTACTCCCTAGCACCCCTTTGTATGCATTAGCACTCTCTAACACACCTTAGCACTCGTCAACATACCCTGCCACTCCATAGCATGTGTAACACTCACTGACGCACATTGGCACTTGGAAAATCTTAGTATGCATGGGATGCATGATTCGAATTTATGCAGGAAAACAACAAAATACACATATAAACATAAATAGAAAGATGCAGTGTACATAACACTTCATTTAATTAATATCAAATAACTGAATTTTTTTATGAATAGAATGGAAATAAACTAGCTAGGGCATTGATAGCTTATCTCTAAGAAGAGATGTGGCAGCTACATGCCTCTGAACTTTGTGTTAGAATGAGGCTCGAAGGCCCATATATTATTGAGAAACAATGGAAAACCCTAATCATCCGAAAACCTAACCCTAGGAGATGAAATACCGAAATATGGGCCTCGCGGGGGTAAGTTGGTACATCAATTTTTCAGGGTCATAACTTTGGCATACTATCTCCATTTGACGCAAACGATACTTCGTTAGAAAGATATATCCAAGGACTATAATTGTTGACAGTGAATATCAAGTTCAGAACGAACTCATATTTACCGGACTATAATTTATGATATTGAATATAAATTTTGGAACGAACTCATATTCATCAGAGGTTTGATGCCCAAAATACGTCATTTAGGGCCTCAAAACGGATCCGTAAGTTCATGACCCAAAAAAGTGCCAAAAATAGTAAATTATGCTACAATTAAGGAAACTGAAAAACTGAAAGAAACAATGGTGGGGGTCTAAGTGGAATAGGTGGGTGGCCACCAATATAAACCTGGATCATTCCTCCCCCCTTAGGAAGAAATGGTCCACATTGCGTTGATTTCCTCCATGAGATGAGGAAAATTCTGCTCAACTTAGTTCCTGATGAGCCACCTTCCCCAGTGAAGGAGTTGGGCTGCTTTGAAAACTCAATATAGCTGGATCCTTTGCTGGCAAGTGTTCTTGATTTGTGTGTCCATAATCTGATCAGTTGTGGCTTGTTCCATGTACTTTGGGTTTAACTCTATTGGTGTGAGTTGTTCTTCCATGTCATATGTGTCCAGTGGAGGTGGAAAGTAGGGCCAAAGGCAGTCGAAATTGCACACTGGGTACAAAACAAGGAATGGTGGAATACTAAGCTCGAAGGAATTTTCCCATGTAGCCTTGGTGATGGTGTATGGCCCATATCGGAGTGGGTGAAGCTTGCAGTGGGGTCCAACGAGGCGCTCCTTTTGCAAATGTAGCCACACTTTGTCACCCACTTGGAAGTTGTGTTGCACCTGATGTTGATCATGCCACTTCTTTTACTTAGCATTGGATTTTCCCAATATGTCATGAAATTGTTGGAGAATGTTCTGAATGTGCTCAATGGAGTTGTTCACCTTGGAAGATTCATACTGGACATGATTTGAATTAGCCTGAGTAGCTGCAAATGGCATGGCTACGTCAATGGGACATAGTGGATGGAATCCCAAGCCCTCCTAAAAGGGGTTGTGGTCGGTTGAGTTGTGGAGGTCCCGGTTATAGCCATGTTGTCAATAGGGGAGGCTATCATCCCATGTGCGTGGATGCTTTGAGTTGTACATGCGAAGAATGTGTACGATCATCCTGTTGACAAACTTTGTTTGGCCATAAGTTTTGGGATGGAAAGCTGTAGAATTGGTGGGCTTGGTGTCCAACATTGACTAGAGGCTAGACCAAAATGTATTGAGGAACCCGCTATCCTGATATGAGATGATATACTGTGGGATCCAAAAAGTGTACCCACACTCATTCAAAGAAGAGTTTAGCAGTGGCTTCTACTGTGATATTCTTGTTGCAGACCGCCATAATGGCCATCTTCGAGAATCTGTCGATGGACATGAAAAAACTGTCGTTGCCATGTTTATTATAAGGAAGGCCCAACATGTAATTCATGGAGATGGATTCCCAAGGTTGACTAGTGGTAGGCAGCGAAGTATACAAGGCTTGCCTCTTGATGGTCGATTTGGAAATGGGATAGGTAGTGTAGGATTTGATGTACTTCCCGACATTAGAGGAATTTTGAGGTCTAAAATGGGCTTCCTAAGAAAAATGTACAACCAAAATAAACTTTATAAGAACCAATGGGATTCAAGATGATGATGTCAATCATGGGGTATGATTCACCATTTTTTAAGTAAAAGGGTAAAAATATTAAAAAATAATAAAATAATAAAACTACTTTTTCGATTCGTATTTTCAACTTATCTCCCAAATTTTTTACCCAAATTTTGAGTGGGAGTACTCGTTGGATGAAAAATTTAATTCCTCATCGAATAAGTACCCATGTTACATACTATCGATGGACACTGCTACGTGAAAAATGAGGAATACATGAAAAAACGTAATTGCAATCACATTTTTCATGTATAAAGGTCCATCGAAAGTATGAAACATGGGTACTCCTTGGATGAGGAATTATATTTTTCATCCAACAAGTACTCCTGCTCGAAATTTAAGTAAAAAATTTGGGAGATAAGTTCAAAATACAAGTTTAAAAAGTAGTTTTTTCTTTTTTCCTTCTAAAATTTGATGATGTCTTCAAATTTTATTCTATTATTTTATTATTTCCACTATTATTTTATATTTTCCTTAGGAGGCCATTTTTAGACCTCAAAATTCCCCAAATTCATCTTGTTGAAGGTTTGGTCAATATAAATACTTTTGCAGTACCTCCACTTTTTTCTCGACCCAGAAATTCCCAGCGACTCGACTGTAGTGCACTTCCCAAATCATCTTGGCACGCTTGCTTGAAGCAACACAAATGTGTCCCAGGTGGCATAGCAGTGCATCCTGGAGTTGAAAATTTGGAACTTTGTTACCTTCTAAGAGAATCTTGTATGTGTGGCAGAATTATGGATCTCTCTTATAGAGAAGCGACCAATCAGAAGTCTCGTGCCCACAAGAGTTGAGCAATATTGTTATTGCCATGATTGGTGGTCGACTGAGGCTATTTGCAACATTATTGGTGTTTCTCTTCTTGTAATTGATGTTCAATGAAACTGTTGTAGATATTTAGACCACTTCTGATGGTGATCGTTCTGCAACTTCGCTTGTGTCTGTACGAACTGTAGGGGTTGGTGGTATGTGTGGATGATTGTTTCCTTCGCAAAATGTAATTATTCCATTTTTGGAAAGATTGCACAATGGAATACATCTATTTTGTCATAAGTGAGATGCTTTCGATCGGTTTCAGATAATGTCTCACTGTGATATGCCATTGGATGCCCCTGTTGAGTAAGAATTGTCTCAATATCATAGTTAGAGGAATATGTATTGATCTAAAATGGTTGTTTCAAGCCTAGTAATGTGATCACTGGGGAAAAACAGAGGCATTGTTTCAATTCTACGAACACCTTCTGTTGAGATTTCGACCAAAATAATTTTTCTTTCACTCCTCCGTTGGTGACTTGACTCAAGGGCCAAGTGATATGAGAGAATCCCAACACAAACCTACTATAGAAATTATCAAGACCCAGAAAGCTACGAAGCTCTGTTAGAGTGGTTGGCACTGGGCAATCCCAAATGACTTGGATCTTGGTTAGACCAACATGCACCCCCCGCTCATTAATAATGTATCCCAGATACTAAACCTGGGTCATGCCAAAAGTGCACTTGTCAAAATTGACACACAACTTGTGTTTCCGTAGTATTTGGAGAACCCGCTAGATGTGGTGGAGGTGGTCTTCCCAAGTCTGGCTGAAGATCAAGATGTCATCCAAGTAAACTACTACAAATGAGTTGGTGAATGGCCAGAAGATGTCATCCATCAGCTTCATGAAGGTTGTGGGAGCATTCGTCAACCCCAAAGGCATGACCAACCATTCAAAAAGGCCCTCATTAGCTTTGAAGGCAGTCTTCTATTGGTATCTAGTGATACTCATAATTCAAGTGAATCTTGCTAAAAAAAATTTCCCCTTTGAGTTGGTCTAGAAGGTCTTCAATCCATGGGATCGGGTACCTATTCTGGACAGTGATCTTGTTCAGTGTCCGATAGTCAATACAGAGTCTCCAATTCCCATCCTTATTCTCCACCAACATGATCGGGCTCCCATAGGGCGATGAAATTGGACAGATGTGACCTTTCTACAATAGCTCTTGAATCTATCCCTTTATTTCATCGTTCTCCAGAATAGAGCTTTAATAGATAATTCCATTAGGCAGCGACACACCTGGTGTTGAACCTTAGAATTATCCTCTCTTTGATAGTTTTTCTCACCTCTTTCCCACGCTTTCTCATAAGATTACATACCCCAATCAATGATAAATGCTAGGTTTTGTCTTAAGGATGCAATAAAATGATTGAATATTATATTTTCATGCTCTTGATATTTGGATATATTTTTGTAATTTAGCTATAGAATACAACCTTTTATGCAGCTAACTGTGGATTCCGTATCTACTCTCATGGTTTAGCAGGTTCCAGGTGTCAACTGAAGAATTGGGCCACATGGGTGTTTCTAGAATCATTTCTACATGGATTCTATCCTATTCAATCATTCCAGGTCGACCAAAAAGCGAGCCTAATATCATGGTTAAATATGGAGTCAAAGTACATTAGCTGAAATTAATAGGACTCTTGATTTTCTCTTCGTAGAAAGTCAAGAAGTCCAATAATCCTATTTCAATTATAATTTGAAGTAGCCACCTGTAGCTAGTTTTACTCATAAAACGTTATGTAATTTTCCTTTAAATATCGGTTGCATAGAACTGAGAACACAGTTTAGAAATTAAGCGTTAAACTCATGATTTTGTTGATACTCTGTATTCATACTTCACTTTATCATAATATGAAGTTCATATTGCTAATGATCTCTTGATTACATCCTTAATTAGTTAAGCAGTTCAACCACATCAGTTGCAGAGGGCCCCTACATCTGAAGGAGGTTTTTCATTTATGTTTTTAGCTTAATTTCATTACTCTATTTTTCAACAATTCTGTTTTCTAATTAGGCCTATGCTTCATTTCAGTTTTTTATCAATAGCATAGTGATAAATCACAACTGTGCAGCCTTTCTCTTCTAAGATATTTCGATAAGATATATAACTCTATTTTCCAATCGAAACAAGATTGAAGAATTAAGAAGACACAGTTGCCTAGTTTCCTTACTATTTTTTCATTCATTTTCTTAGAATAGGATTGTCAATTAATTGTGTTAATGGATGTTTTCAAAAGCTGTTTCAAGATGATTATGATCCTAAATTGAATGGTTGAATGTCTAATTCATACAGTGATTGAATTTACTCTGCACATTGTTATTTCCTGTCTAGGAATTTAGAAACTAAGGTATAATTGACTTCTTATACTTCATATTAAATGTTGAAGAAAATCAACTATACATTAGTTTTTTATGCTTTCACATTTTTCTTTCAGATCCTCACTTAGTTTCATCACTGATATTTTTAAAGATCACTCAAGGAGATTGATTTAGTCATACTTCATAAATTGGATGATTGAATGTTTAATGAATGCAATTAACGAGTTACCTTCTACATGACTTATTTGATTTTCTAGATCATCGAGTATAATTGGTTTCTTAATACATCCTTTCAAGAAGATCATACTTCATAATTGAATGTTGGAGTAACTAAAGATACATTAGATTTTTTTCCTCTGATTACTATTCAAGGACATTAGAAGTTAAAGTACAGAAAGTTGCTTAATACATCATTTCAAGAAGGTCATACTTCATAATTGAATGCTAGAGTAACCAGAAGTACATTAGTTGATTTCATTTTCTGTATTTATTTTCAAGAACTGCAATTTCATTCTTAGCTCTATGACTTAAATCCATGGAATTGGACTAATAATAAGATCAACTAGATACTTTGTTTTCCAAATTAGGTTTTTAACTAGTCAACAGTTTTTGGTTTATTTTTATGAAAATTAGATTAATTTAGGAACACTTGCTTTTATTCCTTCTTAAAATTTTATTAGATTCATTTAACTCTTTCCATAGTTTTATATTAACATTCTTAGACATCAAGGAACAGGAAACCCCCAAAAACAAAATAAAATACAAACAACGAAGTAAGAAAAAGGTTAGCTAGATACATATAGTACACCCACACTTCATCAGTATACAAACCTTGATTGATAATTTATGCAAGAAATTTAGGACACTAAATTGAACTAAACATTTTGGCATCGTTTCCGGGGAAGTGTAATTAGGTAACCTCATTTCTTACATCCAAAAACAACGATATCTGTAGAGAAAGAGACTCTAGGGGCAAATTCATAGCTAGAGACAGGAGTTTAATCCCTACAACACCACTCACTCCACCAAGACTAAGAAGTGATACACCTCCATCTCAAACCCATATTCCATATTTCGCTAGCCATAGACTTCCTGAAGTTCTAAGGTCAGAAATCCAATTAGGAGGATCTCCTACTTCATCCATTGAGGCAGTCTTAGAGGAAGAAGATCCTAGGTCTCCAATAGAAGGAGTAACCTTTTTCACTTCTACAAGTGAACATATTCTAGCTGAAGAGTTAGAAATTTCTAATTGAGAGGAAGAAGAAGAACCTTTCTTCAACATACCATTTATAGAAGAACTAGAGGAAGAGTAGTTAACCTTACAAGTTGACTCTCATATCAGCTCTAAAGAATATATAATGGTAGGAAGAGGATAAGAAGAAGGAGAAGGAGAAATCCTAAATGGAGAAAATGTACTATTTGGAGGAGGAGATAGAGGTAGAGGTAGAGAAGGAGACAGAGGAAGAGGTAGAGGAAATGCAGAAGGATGTAGAAGAAATAGGGTAATTGAGAGTTCTTTTGGATTCTCTATAGTTGATGAGGATACAAATGCTACCATGAAAAATATCTCACCTTCTATTCTCCCAAACTTTCATGGATTGAAAAGTGAAGACCCTGAAACCTTTTTGTTTGAATTTGAAGTCTTGTGCAGAACTTGTGATTATTTACAAGACTCTCAAAAACACAAAATTGTTTGCTTCAACATTGAAAGAGAAGCTCTAAAATGGTTCATGAGTCTAATCACTAGGTCTATTAGGACATGGAATGATATGAAGAGAGAATTTTTAGAAAGGTAATTGGATTATTGTATATCTATTAATCACAAGGAAGAAGTGTTTAAAATGATGCAAAGAGAGGGTGAAAATTTGGAGGATTTATTTGAAAGATTCAACTATAACATAAAAAGAGAAAAAATGGAAAACTTAGATCAAGACACTTTAAAAGCTCTTTTGTTGAAAAATATCAAAGATGAGTGGATAGATATCCTTAACATGATGGGGAAGGGGGACATCTCTCAACTCCCATTACCGAACATTGGGGAATTATGTATTCATCTCTCAAGAGGAAAATCAAAATTTGGTAAAGGTCCAAGAGATCCTGCTCTTTCTAGGGTAAATAAATCTGCAACTGGAACAGTGAGTAGGGAAGAAATTGGAAATATGTTTAATGAATTTAAAACAGACATTTTAGGGAGTCTTAATGAACAGATAGACACCCTTAGGTTATAAAACAAGCAGAAATCTGAGACTGATGCTTTAGCTATTTTTTGTCCCAAATGCAGAAAGAAGCATGCTTTAAGAGAATGTCCTCTTGATACAAAAGTTATAGAGACCTGTATGATTTGTTCAAAAAGTCATGAGACTAATAATTGTCCTTCAATTCCTGGTCTTAAGGTTGTTTTTCAAGAAGAAAAAACTTCAAATCCAACAGAATCTTTTTTTTTTTGTCTCTAGAATACCATGGCATGGGCCACAAACTCAAGGGTTTAATAACCAAATGTATACTCAGCCCCCACCAAACTGTAATTCTTGGCAGCAACCTTGGCCTCAATCTTAATCTCAATATCAACCTTGGGCTCAAGGAATGCAAAATCCCTATGGAAGATTCTCTCAGTACTATCAATATCCTCCATCATATCCAAATTATCCTCCCCAAAAAATTCCTCAACAAAGTCAACAACCCCAACTCCAAAACCAAAACCAAAATCCACAACTCTCACTACCATTCCCTCATAAACCAAATCAGTTACCTACCCAACCATTACCAAACCCCAACAATAAAAATCCTCAAAATACCTATATGATAGAAGGACAGCAATTTCCAACCTACATGATTACTCCTCTAGATCTTAATGATGTCCAACTTAGATCTGGTAGGATATTAGAAAATGAAAAGCCTTCTGTAGTCATTCAAGAACAAGACAATTCCGAGGAAGATTCTCTACAGCCCAATAAAAGTTTTGAAGGAGGAATATCTCTTCAAAACCAAAATTCTGAAATTGAAAAACAAAAAGAACCAATAAATTCAACTCCTATCATAGAGCAACCATCAGTATCTACTTCCACACCTCCTTTTCCTAAAAGATTACAAATTTATAGATGGGTAGAAAAGCATATTATGTTGCCTAATTATGATTTTCTAGATGAATTGAAAAATGTTTGCATCAAAATCCCTTTGTTACAAGCCATCAAGGAAATTCCAATTTTAGCTAAAACAATAAAGGAGTTGAGTATCAAGAAACTAGGAAGGAAAACAAAAGAAATAAAAAGAATTTAGCTTGTAGGAAAAATAGCAAACATAATGATGGGAAAAATTGTCATTCAAAAATATTTAGACCCAGGAAGTACAATTGAGAAAAAACATATCAATGGAGTTGAAATTCTGAATAAATTGATTGATTTAGGAGCAGCAATAAACATCATGAGCTAACAAACCATGGAACAGCTCAAGCTTTCTAATCTTCTTTATACACCTACATTACTGCAATTAGCAGATAGATCTATGATCAAACCAGATGGTGTGTTAGAAGATATCTCAGTGTCCTTAGATTCTTGGGAGTATCCTGTTGATTTTATGATTTTAACTCTTAAGAATAATCTAGGAGGACACCCACTCATATTAGGAAGACCTTGGTTGGATACAGCTGATGCTTTCATTAGCTGTAGATCTGGTGACATGTATATTTCTAATGGTAATTCAACTAATAAATTCACTCTATATCCTCCAGCAAGAAAAATCATAGAGATAGATGACAAAGAATGGATTGATGATGAAGATGATATACAGTCTCTCTTTACTATTTCAACCATTAGTGAAGATAATCAAATCTTAAATACAATAGAAAATTATGAATCATCTCCAGAATATGAACATGATCAATTTCAAGAAAAATCCACTATTGAATATTTGTCATCTAGGCAGATGTCTTTTTACTCTATGGAAGAATTTGGTAGCTCTACAGTTGAAATTTTTCTAGGGAAAACCTTGAACATAAACAGTAACTTGGAAAAATTACAACAAGAAAAGCTACTCAAAACATTACAACAACATTCTTTTGCATATGCATGGGAATACACTTACATGAAAGGAATTAGTCCTAAGACTTGTATACATCACATCTATATTGAGGAAAATTGTAAACCTATCATACAACCTCAAAGAAGGATGAATCCAAATCTTGGGGAAATTGTGAAAGAGGAGTTGCAAAAATTGTTGAATGTAAACTTCATTTACCTAATTTCAGACAGCGAGTGGGTTTCCCCCTTAGTAATTGTGCCTAAAAATAATGGTAAATGGAGGGTATGCAATTATTATCGAGAATTGAATAAATTCACCCTAAAAGATCATTTTCCTTTGCCCTTTATAGATCAAGTGTTAGATACATTAGCAGGTAAAAATTATTTCTCATTTCTGTATGGTTTTGGTGGTTACACTCAAATTCAGGTAGCACCTGAAGATAAAGATAAAACCACATTCACCTGTCCATGGGGGACTTATGCCTATCGGGTACTTCCTTCTGGATTGTGCAATGCACCTGCAACATTCCGAAGGGCAGTACTAGGAATTTTTTCTGATCTAATACATGATTGTGTAGAGGTTTATATGGATGATTTTACAGTTTATGGGAATACATTTGAATAAGCTTTAGAAAACTTGGAAAAGGTTCTTAAAAGATGTAAGGAAGAAAACCTTTCACTAAGACATGAAAAAATTTTCATGATGTTTACAGAAGGGATTGTTTTAGGACATCACATTTCAGGAGATGGAATTAAAGTTGATAAAAATCTAAAGTTGAAGTCATCTCTAAATTATCAATTCCAAGTTGTCAAAGAGATGTTAGAATTTTCTAGGATTCACAAGATACTATAGAAGATTTATAGAAATTTTCACTAAACTAGCATCCCCACTCTTCAAGTTACTCGCCAAATATTGTGAGTTCAATTGGAATTCTGATTTCCAGTTGGCATTTGAGACCTTAAAAGCAAAAAAGCTTGAAGCACCCATCTTAAGAGGTCCAAACTGGAATCTAACTTTTCACATTTCAACGAATTCTTCAGATACAGCTCTGGGAGCTGTATTAGGACAAAAATATTTGATCCCCTATTCCATCTATTACACAAGCAATAATTTGACTCCCACGGAGTTAAATTACACTATAACTGAAAAGGAATTATTAGTTGTTGTTCATGCTATCAAAAAATTCAGACATTACATAACAGGCTATGAAACCTTTGTCCATACAAATCACTCTGCAATTAGGTACTTAATGAATAAATCTATTACTAATGGCAAAGTTACAAGATGGTTATTAATCCTGAAAGGATTCAACATCATTTTTCTAGACAGACCTGGAAAACAAAACACAGTTGTTGATTTCCTGTCTAGAATTCAAAAAATCAAAGATGATACTCTAGTTGAAGATAAATTTCCTAATGAGTAACTTTTTGCAGTAACTACTCACATCCCTTGGTTTGCAGATATTGCTAATTACTTGGTCACAAGGATATTACCTTCACATATGTTTCCTAGAGAGAAAAGAAAAATAATTCAAACAAGTGCAAGATACTCATGGATTACTAATGAATTATATAAAACAGGTCTAGATCTCATTATCAGAATATGTGTTTGAGAAGATGAAATGCCTGAACTTCTTAAGGCATGTCATGATTAACCTTGTGGAGGACACTTTTCTTACAAGGGGACAACCTATAAAGTCCTCCATTTAGGATATTATTGGCCATCCATCTTCAAATATGCTAAATTATATGTCAAAAGGTGTGACAGCTGCCAAAGGGTAGGAAAACCTGCTCCTTCAGATGAAATGCCACTACAAACTCAGGTACTCATTGAACCTTTTGAAAAATGGACCTTGGATTTTTTTAAACCAATCAATCCTCCATCTAAAAAAAAGAATTGTATTTTGGTATGCACTTATTACGTCACTAAATGGGTAGAGGCTAAAGCAGTACTTTTTGCTAATGAGAAATCTGTAGTTAATTTTCTCTTTGAGGATATCTTCACTCATTTTGGTGTTCCAAGAGAAATTGTGACAGATCATGGATCTCAGTTTACATCCAAGGTGGTGAAAAAGCTCGTGGAAGATTATAGGATCAAACACAAAAATTCCACTCCTTACCATCCACAAGCAAATGGTCAAGTAGAATCTACCAATAAGGTGATTGAAGGAATTCTCACTAAGACCGTACATATACACAGAAGAGATTGGGCAGAAATACTTCTTGAAGCCTTATGGGCCTACAGAACTACATGGAGGAACACAATAGGACATACTCCCTATGAACTTGTTTATGGGAAGCAAGTCTTGTTCCCTATAGAGTTTCAGATCCAAACCTTCAAGATGGTAGTCCAATTGGGACTTGATTTAACAGAAGCACAGAAACATAGATTGAAGCAAATCAATGAGCTTGATGCAATCAGGAAAGATGCAGTTCAAAGAACCAGTATAGTCTAGCAGCAAAGGGCTAAATGGCATGATAATTATATCAAGGATAAGAAGTTTCAAGTAGGGTATTGGGCACTTTTATTCGATTCAAAATTCAAGGATTTTCAAGGAAAGTTTCAGAATCATTGGCTTGGGCCATATGAGATTGAAAAATTCTTTGATAATGGAGCAGTGAAAATAAGGACAATAGATGAAGAAAAGGTACATCTTCTTGTGAATGGTCATCGGTTGAAAGTATATCATAAACCAATTTCAAAAGAAGTGTTTGTCAAGATATTTCAAAATAACATTGATATGAATTTAATGGAGAATAATTCTTCTTCTTCGCTAATTTAGCTTTTATTTTTCCTACATTCATTAAAATAAATAAATAAATAAAATAAACATAAAAAATTGTTGTATAAGTATGAAAACCAATCAATGATTGGCATACTTATACAGAAATACAGGGTGAAAATCAGAGATTTCTGTCATCCTATATTTTCCATTTTCTTTTATGCAATAAGTAGTGACACAAAACTGCATTCATTGTAGTTCATAACCTACAAATTCATTTCATTCTACAGTTTCATTCCATTACACTCCACTATCATTTTACAGTTTCATTCCATAAGACACCCCACTTCCATTCCATCGCATTCATTCCATTCCATAAGTCATATTTCACTTCCATTCCATTTGTATATTCATCCCAGTCCATTCATGTTCCATACTTCATTCTTTTTACAGAGTACATTATGTAGCTGACTGTATTCTGTAGCTGACTGTATTTTGCAGCTCACTATATTCTGTAGTTGATCACATTCTGCAGTTCACTGTATTTTGCAGCTGATTCCATTCTGCAGCCAATTTGATTCTGTAGCCACTTCAGGAGTTCTGACACATGATGATTGCAAGGAATTGAAGGATTATGTTTTGAATACCAACATGCTAAAAAAGGAGTACCTAATGATCAACACCAAAGAAAGCAACAAATAAAAAGGTTAAGTTCTAAAGGTAAAGTGAAAAATTTTATTTTTAATAACAAGGTTAAAACATGAAACATGTATAATATGAACATTCACATGTTTCCTTGACAACTCATCATTTTATTTGTTTGCAATCACCATCATACTACATATCAGCCACATCCTCCGTATTAAGTTGCATAACGGTCCATCATTACTTCCCTTGTTGATGACTAACGGACATGATCTATGACCTGACATACTTGTCTACGTCTCTCCAAGACCCTATCATCTATTTATTCCTACAAACCCTCCATAATCTTCCATCAGATCCGCAACCAATTCATTTTCATCAAATAGAAGGGTAATTCTGAAGGTTGAAGAACTCTGCATAGTAAAAGGATGGGGCTCATTGTCAGATCAGAACCAGTTGGAGCAAAGTACATGGAAGGATACCCACAACTTAAAGAATTGTTACAGAAAGTTGAATGGCTTAGGTTCATAGAGAAATTTAATGGTTTTCATAAGGAGATTACAAAATCCTTTGCTCGGTCTTTTGATGGAACCGAATTAGAAATTGGAGATATCAAGTTTGCAGTGACTGATTCATTCATGGCCGAGGCTACAGAACTTCCAAGGCATGGTGAAATATAGTTCAAGAACAAGGATTTCCACAGTGAGTCATGGAAGGTTATACTTAAAAACCCAGGTATGGGTGTCTCTTTTTTTAGAAAAGGAATCCCCAACTCAGCTCTTAAAAGTAAGTGGAGGAATATTCTCTTGATTTTACAGAAATTTATAACTTGTGAAGGAAATTTTGGTTGCATGTATGTCTACCATATCCATTTACTGATGAATTCCCTAGAAAATGGTGAAATCAATCTTCATTTATTTCTGCTAAATAGTTTAAGAAGGATGGCTTCAAATGTGCAAAAGAGAATACAGTTCATAGATACCACCATGCATCATCATGGGTTGGTAAAGATATTGATTTAGTTTCATTAAAGAAACATAGGAGATACTTGGGAGGATTTCCTTGTTAGGAATAATTTTCAAGAACCACCAGAGTCACCACCCAAGGAAGATAATGTCAGGAGAAGCAGAAGAAAGAAATACTAATATAAATATTGAAGAAAAACCTGAAACCTCATTACAGAAGAATGATGAAAAGATAATTTCTGAGGAACTGACAGAAATCAGGAAACAAATCAAGACAAGAGGAAAGAAAAGAAAAGAGAGTAAGGTTATGGATGAGGGGAATGAAAGTCCTCCAAAACTGAGAAGGAGCTCTAGACTCCAAGGTACCATGAAGAAGACATTATCAAAAGGGACAGAGCTTATAAATATAGATGAGTAAACCCTAATTCCGTCACCTGTTAACATCTCTCCTGCACACAATCCTCAAAATTCTCATGTTTATCATCTTGAAGAAGGCCCCAGAAGAAGATCTTCTAACATAGACCCAATCCAAAAACAGATAAATGATTATGTATAATCACTGGAAAGGAGAAGTGCCTCAATGAACCCAGAACCTTCTGTCAATCCACAAGAACCTCTAATTGATGCTCTTAAGCAAGATATTTATGAATTAGAGATATTGAACAGACATATCAAACAGGAGAATGAGACCTTGAAGGAACAAAACAAATTGGACAAGGCAATTCATGATAATATTGCTCTGCATCTAGGACTGTGGTATAATAAAAATAGGAAATTGAAGAGGAAGAATCATTTATTGAACAGAGCAGTCATTAACCTCAAGTACAAGCTTCTTATGAGAAGGCCCAGATTCACAGTCATTTCAAAGAAGAACAAAAGAAGGAAATTAGATGTGCTAGCAGAGGTGTCTCAACAAATGCAGTAGGGAGGAAGAACTCATATTTTTGGAAAATTGCATGAGGACATGCAATGATTTTGCAGTGGGGGTATATTGAACCTCAGAATTACCCTCTCTTTGATAGTTTTTCTCACCTCTTTCCCTCACTTTCTTATAATATTACAGACCCAAATCAATGATAAATGCTAGATTTTGTCTTAAGGATGCATTAAAATGATTTCCATATTATATTTTCATGCTCTTGCTATTTGGATAGATTTTTGCAATTTAGTTATAGAATGCAGCCTGTTCTGCAGGTTATTGTGGATTCCATAGCTACTCTCATGGCTTAGCAGTTTCCAAGTGTAAACTGAAGAATTGGGCCACATGGGTGTTTCTAGAATCATTCCTACATGGATTCTATCCTATTCACTCGGTCCAGGTCGACAGAAAAGCGAGCCTAAGATCATGGTCAAAGATGGAGTCAAAGTATGTTAGCTGTAATCAGTAGGACCCTTGATTTTCTCTTCGTAGAAAATCAAGAATTCCAATATTCCTATTGCAATTATAATTCGAAGTAGCAACCTATAGCTAGTTTAACTCATAAACAGTTATGTAATTTTCCTTTAAATATCGGTTGCATAGAACCGAGAACACAGTTCAGAAATTAAGTGTTAAACTCAGGCTTTTTGTTGATACTCTGTATTCAGACTTCACTTTATCATAACACGAAGTTCATGTTGCCAATGATTGCTTGATTACATCCTTAATTAGTTAAGCAGTTAAACCACATCAGTTGCAGAGGGCTCCTGCATCTGAAGGAGGTTTTTAATTTATGTTTTTAGCTTAATTTCATTACTCTGTTTTTCAGCAAATCTGTTTTCTAATTAGGCTTATGCTTTCATTTTAGATTTTTATCAATAACATAGTGATAAATCACAACTGTGCAACCTTTCTCTTCTAAGATATTTCGAGAAGATAGATAACTATGTTTTCCAATCGAATCAAGATTGAAGAATTAAGAATACAGAATTGCCTAGTTTCCTTATGTTTTGTCATTCATTTTCTTAGAATTGGATTGTCAATTAACTGTGTTAATGGATGTTTTCAAAAGCCATTTCAAGATGATGATGATCCTAAATTGAATGGTTGAATTTCTAATTCATACAGTGATTGAATTTACTCTGCACATTGTTATTTTCTTTCTAGGCATTTAGAAACTAAGGTATAATTGACTTCTTACACAGCACTTCAAGAGGGTAATACTTCATATTGAATGTTGAAGAAAATAAAATATACATTAGTTTTTTATGCTTTCACATTTTTCTTTCATATCCTCACTTATTTGCATCACTGATATTCCTAAAGATCACTCAAGGAGATTGATTTAGTCATACTTCATAAATTGGATGTTTGAATGTTTAATGAATGCAATTAATGAGTTACCTTTTGCATGAATTATTTGATTTTCTAGATCATCGAGTATAATTGGTTGCTTAATACATCATTTCAAGAAGATCATACTTCATAATTGAATGTTGGAGTAACTAAAGATACATTAGATGTTTTTCCTCTGCTTACTATTCTAGGACATTAGAAGTTAAAGTACAGAAAGTTGCTTAATACATCATTTCAAGAAGGTCATACTTCATAATTGAATGCTGGAGTAACCAGAAGTACATTAATTGATTTCATTTTCTGTCTTTACTTTCAAACACTACAATTTCATTCTTAGCTCTAAGACTTAAATCCATGGAATAGGACTAATAATAAGATCAACTAGATACTTTGTTTTCCAAATTAGGTTTTTAACTAGTCAACAGTTTTTGGTTTATTTTTATGAAAAGTAGCTTAATTTAGGAACACTTCCTTTTCTTCCTTCTTAAAAGTTTATTAGATTCATTTGACTCTTTCCATAGTTTTATATTAATATTATTATACATCAAGGAACAGGAAACCCCCAAAAACAACATAAAATACAAACAACGAAGTAAGAAAAAGGTTAGCTTAGTACATATAGTACACCCACACTTCATCAGTACACAAACCCTAGTTGATAATTTATGCAAGAAATTTAGGACACTAAATTGAACTAAACACCAACTCCGAGAAGTGTATTTGAGGTAAGGATTTTTCATGGTCTTGCAAGTTTTTACAGAAATTTTATAAGAGGTTTTAATCAGATATGTGCACCAATAATTGAAACAATAAAGGAGTCAAACCAGCCATTTAAATGGATAGAAGCAGTAGATTGGAATTTCAAGTTGTTAAAAAAGAAGATCATTGAAAGACCTATTTTGGCCTTGCCAAACTTTGATAAAATATTCCGAGTTGAGACCGATGCCAGTTGGATAGCAATTGGAGTTGTCTTGAGTCAAGAGCAGAGATCGATAGCTTATTTCAGTGAAAATTTAAATAAGGCCAAGGAGAAGTACTCATCCTATGATAATGAGTTCTATGTTATTGTGCAAGCTTTGAAGAAATGGAGGCATTATTTGTTGCCCAAAGAATTTTTGTTGTATTCAAATAACCATGCAGTGCAGTTCATAAATAATCAGCCGAAGTTGAACCAAAAGCATGCAAATTGGGTGGAGTTTTTGCATATTTTTACCTTTGTTATCAAACACACAAGTGGTAAGTCAAAAAAAGTTTTTGATGCTTTAAGCAGAGTAAATTTGACTATGCACAAATTGAAGATTGGCATTTTGAGGTTTGAAGAGACGATTGACATGTATGAGGAAGACACAGATTTCAAAAAAATATTTGCAGCTGTAAAGAATCCAGTGATTCATAATAGAAGCCAGTGGTTAGATTACTTGATTCAAGGAGGAATATTATTTAAGAATAATAAACTGTGTATACCTAAGTGTTCCATGAGGGAAAATCTGATTAAGGAAAAACACAGTGGAGGACTATCTAGACATTTTGGACAGGATAAAACATTTTCTCAAGTAAGTGCTTTTTATTTTTGGCCAAAAATGAAAACTGATAGTAAACATTTTGTTGAGAAGTGCAGGATTTGTCAACATGCCAAAGGAAGAAGCCAAAACAGTGGGTTATATCATCCATTTCCAATACCTAATAGACCTTGGGATGTTGTCAACATGTGTTTTGTTTTGGGTTTACCAAAGACTCAAAGGAGACATGATTCTATCTATGTTGTCGTAGATAGGTTTTCTAAAATGGCTCATTTTTTTCCTTGTATAAAAACTAGTGATGCAACTCACATCGCTAATTTGTTTTTCTCTGAAGTTATAAGATTACATGGACTTTCTGTGAGTATTGTTTCAAACAGGGATATAAATTTCGTAGGACATTTCTGGAGGACTCTATGGAAGAAGCTAGGTACAAACCTCAGTTTTAGTTCAGCCTATCATCCTCAGATGGATGGACAAACAGAAGTGGTGAACAGGAGTTTGGGAAACATATTAAGAAGTTTGGTTTACAAAAATCCAAAGCAATGGGACTTAGTACTTTCTCAAGATGAATTTTCCTATAATGATACTTTCAATCGGAGTACTGGAATGAGTCCATTTCAGATTATTTTTGGGATGCGTCCAAGAGGGGTATATGAACTTAGATATTTGAGAAAACAAGAGACAAGGAGTGCAAAAGCTGAAGAATTTGCAAAACAGGTACAGAAGTTGCATGAAGATGTCAAGCAAAGCTTACAGAAAAACACCCAAAAGTATAAACAAAGAGCTGATATGAAGAGGACTGAAAGAGAGCTTCAAGTAGATGATTTATTCATGGTTTAAATAAGGAAGGAAATGTTTCCAGTTGGGAATTATAACAAACTAAAAATGAAAAAGATAGGGCCATGTAGAATTGTGAGGAAGTTTTCTTCAAATGCATATGAGATTGAATTACCAGCAGGAATTGGAATATCACCCATCTTTAATGTTGTATATTTTTACCCATACAAAGGAACATAGTAAGAATTACAAGAATAATCTACATAATAGGAGGACCAAACTTTGAATTGAAAGGAACATATGCCAAAGACAACAAAGAAATAAGTGGAAGTCATTCCAGAGAAAAGAGCAGCAAAAAAGACTAGAGGACAAACCTATTATCAGTATCTAGTCAAATGGCAAGGACACCCGGTGGAAGATTCCAATTGGATGACAACAGCAGATTTATAGAAGTTTAGTCCAGATCCTGAAACATTGATAGATCAATCTTTTCTTCCCCGGGAGTCTGATGTAGGAGCATCCGGATTTAGCCAGCAATGTAATTTTGTGTTCACATGTTATGGCTAACAAGAGGTGGAGAAACATTGATTATTAATATTTTATTTATTTTTAAATGAGGGGAGTTAGTCTGTTTTGATTTGCTAAAATAATTAGAAATAAAATAGTAATTGGTTTCTCCCTGCGAGGAGGTTAAACCAAATAGATTAGATCATGAGGATAGGATAACATTTGTTTGTTAGAGTGGTTCAAACATAAAACTATTAAAATATGAGAAGAACCGCTTTCAAGTAGATATTTATATGGTGGAATAGGTGTGAGAGAAAAGCTGGAATAGGTGTGAGAGAAAAGTGGGGAATAGGTGCGAGATAAGAGTGAGAGAGGAGTGAATAGAGAGAAAATGAAATGTAAAATCCATCCATCCAAGGGCTTGGCTCTGTGTAATTTCATTTCTGATTTAATTCCAAGTGTTTTGTATTTTAATTTGGCTATTTGTTTTAAACTGTGTGTTTTATTTCTCTATTGAATTGGATGTCACATTGATCGCATAGCAGAAGGGAAATCGGACGTGCAAGCAGCAGTGAAGATCATTAGATCTGGGACAGATCAACGGTGGGGATCATATCGCAACCCAATAAATACTTCGTACATCGCATGTTTTAGTATTTGTGGTTAATACTTTGTAAGATAAGTTATTTAAATTTTGATGTGAAGTAGATCAGAAAAGACATAGTGTGGACCGTCGGATCCAACAAAGACCAACGGCAGAGATCAAATCGCATTGGGAGCGATTTCGCATATAAAAAAATTTAGAGTTTAGTGTTAAGGCCATCGCATGTTAAGTTGTTTTGTATGCAATGCAATGTGATCACAGATTGCATGGAATAAGGGTTAACCACTAAGCTAAGTGTTAAAGTATGTGAAGTGTGAAATCGCGAAATCACAAATTTATTAAATTTTTAAAAGTGTGAAGTTACAGGGAAGGTAAATCATATAAGTTGTGAAGTGTGATTCACTCCTGATTGTTTTATACTATTATGGAACCCTCCAGTAAGAAATTACGTGTGTATTCTGATTATATTGTAGCTTGTCTGCATCACCCAACTGGGCCTAACACTCTGTCAAACACTTGGTAAACATACAACCTACATGTCATGAATGCAAATTTGAACATAAGGATATGAAAACTTATCTGAGTTTTAACAAGAAGGGCCAATTCCTTCTCACAATAGTTGTCACAACAACAATTAGGTCTTGCATCCATTATTCATTCAGTTACAATTGAAAACACAAAGAGAGCCATGACTAAGATTTGTCATAAAACCATGCTTATAGCCAACATATAACCAGATAATTAACAATGAGGGACAACCATTAAAGCCACATAATAAAATGCATATTTACTAATCAAAAGCAGGATAAACTTAGAACTTATTAAACATATGCAAATCCAAATAGGCTTGGGACTTCCACGTACCACCTGACCATAGATTGTGCTGAACAAAATATTTCTTTCAACCAATCACCCTTGTGCCATATTCCAAGAATGAATGTGGGATCTCATGGGATAAACCAATCCATACACAACAAAGGAGATCTAGAAGTTAAACCACCTCCACCCTCACCATACAGTTATCTCACCTAAATCGGTGTTGAGATCACAAAACCAAATTGTAGCTTGGATGCCTTACAATTCCTTCACCATCCATTGAGGAATTTTCCTATCTACATCCACCTATTGAGGGCATACTAGAGAAAACCATCTCCACCCCCAACCTTTGGAATTTTCCTGAGACCACCTCACCTAGATCCAAAACCTTCTGCCAATCCAAATCTAAACCAAGAAATAATTCAATCACACCGTCGCTATCTGGAAATTGCAAGGAAAGGATAAAACCATTGTCAAAACCCTAAAATATCCATGCCACCAACAACAAATAATACAAATACACACATGCATATGCCATGCATGCGAAAAATATCTAGGAAATCATACATCCAACATGTTACCTGCAAGTATTCATGTTGAAGCTACTGGATCCAACCTTTCCTTGATTGATCCTTGCTTTCCTTTTCTTTCCTTATTCTTCCTTGGATTCCTTGTCCTTCCTTTGCTTCCCTGATTTCCTTCTCCCATTGGTTCTCTTCTCCTCTCTGAAACCAATTCCAAAACTCAATTGACAAAAGGCTACCAACTGATGCTCTAATGTATTTTTATTATTGATGCCTCTAATTTCTTCATTTTTCCTTAATTTTCCATCAATTTCCTCCTCACATGCAACATGTGACCTTTCACCTTCATTTTCTCCTAATTTCATTTATTTCCATAAAATAAATGCCAAAAATGCCTTTTTTCCTTTTCAAAGCTTTTTCCTTTGCCTTTTCCAATTTCCCTTAGCCATAAACAAAACAAGTGATGCCCACTAAGATATTTTTCTCAACATTCAACTTGGAATAAGCGTCCCATGACCTTGGTCTTATTTTTCATTTATTAACTTTTATTACATGAGATTTTAACCCAGGGCTATTACAGTGTCTGAGGTACAAAAATTATAGGAAATGCAACAAATTTGGAAATTAAGTTCCATAACTCATTTCGATAATTCCTTGGGTGATTCAAAATTTGATGTATTAATTTTTTAATTGTTTGACCACAAATTCAAAATCATTACGTTGCTTTACATTTAAATAAATTATGTCTCTAAGACCCTGAATCAGTGCCTCATACTCAACTACAATGTCCGTACACTACAACTTCAATCTTAAATCTATCATATATTTATTTCCTTTTGGGTCGTTAAGAATGCACGCAACACCTACACCTTTGCTTGATTTGGAGCCATAAAAAAATAGAGAAACACCTCTTTATTTACATATGAATTTAAACTATTTGAAAGTAAATGTGCACAACGAATATCTAAATTTATACAATTACTTACAAAAACCAAAATTGAGTGAAGAATCTTAGATTTTTCACATGAATTTGCAAAGGGTGGTGACTCAACAATAATATTACAAAAATATTAATCAAAATAGTAATTTCCAAATATGAAATGTGAGAATAATATAAACTCATTGGTATCATTTAAATATGTTCCAGTGTGTTTCATGTTTCTTTTTCATTCTACTTTCATTTTATCAAGCTATCCATTATATGCAAGCCATAAGTTTTACCCATTTATTGAAAAATAACCATTATGTTTCTTAAACAAGTCCTTAGTAAGCAATAGCCCATATGATTATGGAATGTCCAAAACTATAATGTCTATGATTTGATGAACCTTAGGGTTAGAAGAAAATATGGTTAAGACATATTTTTAAACCTCCTAATACTTAACATTTGATAATTATAGTTGTTTTATTTGGCTTAACATTTAATTTTCTGCAAATTAAAAATGACCTAACATTTGAAAATGCCCCTAAGTCCACTAAACGATTATATACATTTCGGTTATAAATTTCAAATGTAAAATAAAAGGGTGGTGTGTGAACTATATTTCCCCCCTATCACCACCACATCTACATTTAAATTTAGGGATGTTTTATCCTGTGTCAGTTGGTGAAGTATTTTCAAAATTATTCTCCTAAAGTCTGCGACAAGTTATTTTTCTATTGTGTTAATTTAGATAATTCATATAGTGAATTGTTTTTCCTAGTATTTTTCATGCCTTCAACTAGATCATATTCTAGTCATTTAAATATTATACAAGATTTACCTATACTTGAACCTAATTTATCGTTAGAGAAAGTTTTTCTCACAAGATAAGAAATTGAAGAGATCCTAAAGTGGAAGGAGGTCATTTCCTTCTCATTTGAGCGATGAAAATTTCTTCAACACCATCCTCATCTTCATAAACATGGAAATGACCCATATAAAATTAATAAGTGGTTTAGGAATCGATTTGTCCTCTTGTTCCTATTTATTAACCCGGTATCCTTCTTCTTCCTCTATATCAACAAACACTTTAAACATGTTCACAAATTATGGGCAAGTTCTTTCTAAATGATTAACATTATGGAATTTACATAAATTATCTTGAGAAAAATTGTCAAGGTGGATTTATCAACAAAAGGCTTTTGATTTGGAGATGGTGGAATATTCCTTTCACAAGGAGTTATAAAAGGTATCTTATAATAAGTCCCTTATCCTGTGCTAATTTTAAGATTGATTATATATCATGAGAAATTTTCAATGATTCTTTCTAGATTTTTCATATCTATAATATATTTTTCTTTCTTCTGATTGATAATTTTAGTTGTTGTTATGATTTTATTTACACTATTAAAATATTTATTTGCATCTATGGTAGACATACCAATAATGTTGATTATTTCCTTTTATACTGTTAGAGTCTCTTTAAGTATCATCTAAATTAGTTTTTCTTTCTCTTTTTACAAATATGGAAATAAATTATGAGAGTACAATAGTATAAAATTATAAAATATGTCAGTTGTTGTTATTGATTATTTAGGTATTTTATTTAATTAGTGATCTGAATGTGATCGAATAAAGTTCTTAAGCAGTTTGATTAGTTTGTCCTTTAGATTGATTGTTAACTGAAGTATGCTTTAATGAAAAATGATATATACCAGCAGAAATAAACGATAAATAACAACAATAATCGGAGAGAAGAAGAAGCAAACAGTTTGATGACGGAGTTCGTCCCTCCTGGACTATGTTAAGTCCCTATATTAAATAGTATAGCCCCTTATTATGTTAGTGTAGCCCCCTTTATTGTTATTATTGTACCCCTGTAACCCCCATTTTGTTATTATTGTGCCCTTAAATTATTATTGTTAGGTCGGCTAGGATTACATTATGGCCCACTAGGATTACATTATGGCCCCATGGACTCCTATATATAGAAAGGAGGTTTTGTAAATTGTATCATCCAAGAATTGTTCATTTATGTAATGTATTGGAGGTTTCCCCCTCGAAGTGGCTCATTTCTAAGGCATTGATATCTCTTTTCTTCTCTTTTTGGAGCTGGTTACACAACATTTGGTATCAGAGCTTTGGATTCTAGGGTTTCGCTGCTCCAAACAGGTCATCGTGGCATTTTCGCTATAACTTATTTTTCTACGAAGTTTCAGAAGCTGAAATTTTTAGGGTGCGAAGCCTAATTCCTGAGGAAGCTTGTCTAAAAATTTCAGAGCTTGGTTCGCAACATTTTCGGAGATATCATCTGTGGAAGTTAGGTATTTTTTCAGGCTCCTAAACAAGTCATCGTGGAATTTTCGCTATAACTATTTTTGTACAAAGGTTCAGAATTTGAAATTCATATCATGCGAAGCTGAAATCCTGAGGAAATTCATCAAAAAATTTCAGAGCTTGGTTCGCAATATTTTTGGAGATATGATCTGTGGAAGGTAGTGCTTTTTCAGGCTCCTGAATTTCATCTCAAAGAGGTGATCGTGGGAAAAGTTCAATAACTCTCTCTCTGGGCATTGGATTTGAGTGCCGTAAAAAGTGGTCGCAATTACACGGACTTTAGTTTCTTGGATATCAATTTTAGAGACAAAAGACAAAACAGTGACACGTGGCAAGTCGTACAAGTTCGCTCTACTGAACCAGTCCATAATTAGGTCATTATGGGAGATTGGACACAAGTTTGTCTTGGAGAATCCAAATCAGGTTAGACCTATGGCATTCAAAAGAGAATTCAGAGGGCTAATTCAGTGCTGAATTTCAAATATTTAAGGGCTTCAATCACAGAGATAATTCAATTTCAATATCGAGCTCCTCAAAAGAAAGAAAAAGGTGTGTATTGTTTTTCCGAATTGCATAAGTCTTGTTTGAAGAATCAAGTTGAATTGATTCCAAGGGCATATTGAAGAATTTTTGTCAGTAATGGGTTCTATTATGCCTCAAAAAAATAATTCCATACCCATTAATCCCTCAAAAAGCTATACTATGACGCATGAAGAGGAAGAGTTGCAGTATGAGATATCAAAATTACGGTACCAAGTGCAACTAGTTTCAATCTTACGAAGATCAATTGAAGATGAAATATATGGTTTGAAAGAAGAAATGGAGGCTAAGTTGGATGGTTTGAAGGATCAAATAATATCAAATATGGATGATAAATTAATGGAAGATCACATCGAGCATCAACAACAAGTTCTCCAACTCTCAAAGGATAACCCAACTTTGGTGCAGAATCTAATGAAACAACAGGAAGATCAACATCACATTGAAAGAAGTTATGAAGTAGTCATAGAAACAAGAACTCAACAAGTACGATCAATTTTAGAGTATCTCAGCAAGTGGAAGAACTTTCTTGTAAAATATTTCACATGGGAGGATGAGAATTTTATATGGAAGCATCAAGAAATAATCAAGCGTTGAGGACAACACTTGTTTGAAGGAGAGGGGCATGTTAAGTCCCTATATTAATAGTATAGCCCCTTATTATGTTAGTGTAGCCCCCTTTATTGTTATTATTGTATCCCTGTAACCCTCATATTGTTATTATTGTGCCCTTAAATTATTATTCTTAGGTCGGCTAGGATTACATTGTGGCCCACTAGGATTACATTATGGCCCCATGGACTCCTATATATAGAAAGGAGGTTTTGTAAATTGTATCATCCAAGAATTGTTCATTTATGTAATTTATTGGAGGTTTCCCCCTCGAAGAGGCTCATTTCTAAGGCGTTGATATCTCTTTTCTTATCTCCGGGTCCGATTTTAAGTGGGTGTTCGTTTATATTAGGATTGATCTTGAAGAATATTTACACTGAAATGGAATAGAATTATTGTGCTCGCAGGTACTTTTGAACCCTGTAAACAGAAATTGCTCTTCCTCGCCTTTCCGACACCTAACTCCATGCTCAATTCCGACCACCGACGGCTGAGCAATGTTGCAAACAAATTCACCTCTAACCTTCTGAAACTGAACTCAAAATACCCATGTCCTCAATACAAAGATGTCATGGTTTATATAGAATCTGATCGAACCTCTGAATGCCATACTTAGAATATGGTTGAGTAATTCATGTGATTAGGTTTCGAATCCCTATCTCCATACATGAGCCTTATACCTAGGGATAAATATCCCCAAACCTTAGCATTGAATATAAATGATAAAACCCATAAATAAACCATATATTAAACTGGCAGCTTATTAACCGGGTGGAGGTTTTAACTTCCAGCATGTCAACAGGCGAAATCCCTGGCAGTTGCGGTCACGGTCTTCATCTCGGTGGTCTTTGCGCGGTTTCACAACTGTTAGTTTTGACTTATCTTATCTGCATACCTGTCACATGTTACAATTCCATCGCAAACTTCATGGTTTATAACGGTGGTTATAACTTAAAAAACTCCGCCGTAGTCTCATTAAGACTAGTCACATGTTTTAATATTCTCGACACAGTCTTGCAGCACGGTTAGAATTTAATGTTGTGGGTTTTATTCACAGTTTTAATATAATGTTTTTAAACCAATATATATATGTCCTGAACCTTATGAAATAAGGTATATGTAATATTTTATAATATGGTTTTGCGCTAAGTTTTTGACATAGGCTTTAGGTTTAATACTTTGTTTTTTCAACATAATTAGATCATAGGTTAGGTTTCTAATACCATAAGTTTTAGCACTTAGGTTTTGCACCTTAAGACTTATAGGTGTAGGTTTTAGAGATAGTGCTAGGATTAGACCTTAGTAATTTGATTAGGTCTTAGCACTAAGTTAACCATTTTTACATCCAAACTTCGAAACATGTCGACCATGATATTGAAGAGCCTTTCACCGGTGAAACTGAACCATGATCAACTTGAAGAATTTTTCTTTGGATGACACTAACGAAACTAGCAGATTTGGAAACTTAACTGAACGTTAGAAAATCTGGAACTCTGTCGATCTTGTACTGATCAAGATCTTCCTGGATCAATCCTCTCCAGTTAAAAATCTTTTGGACCACAAAAGATTGATTTTAAGCTGACAATAAGTGAGAATACAGCTCTCTCACTTTCATCTTGACTTTGATGCCATAAAACCATACCTATTGATTGACCTGAAACTAGTGCTTATCATGGCACAATTTGAACTTGACTTGACACAATGCTTGTCGTGGTGCAAAAGAATGTAAGGCTTGATTGTAAGCTTAATGCACATAAGTTACAAATTCATCCCATATCTTAGGATGTTTACTGCAGTTACCACGAAGAATATGTATCTCGGTCCTCTTCACCATTTCTGTCTGTCCTTGAACCAAATCCATGTTGCTCCATGGTTGCAAAGGAACTGGAAGTGGCATGTGCAAACCAATCTTTCGATTGCATGGCTTGCTTGTAGAACACATTACACATCCCTTTATGTACTTCACAATTGTTTCGTACATATGAGGCCAGTAAAAATATATTTGACTTTGTATCGTATTCTTGCTTACGCCGAAATATCTTGCAATCCGAGAAAGATAAATTTCTCAAATAACCTGCACCCTTTCTATCTGAGCATCATGAGTTAGTGATTCAGAATTATCTTCGAAATCATCATCAATATTATACTGTTCTACATAAATTTCATGAACCAATGAAATTTTGTACAGTACTACTGAAGCATTCAAAGACAACATATCAACTACTTTAATTTTTACACCTTCCCTGTCCTTAATTACTAAGTGAATTTGCTGAAGAAATCCCATCCATATGTAGTGAGATTGTTGCAACTTAGTATATGACTGAAAGTATTGAAGAAGCTGATATTATATGTGAATCACTATTTCCGTTGCATATCCTTTAGCATCTGTTTTAACTTCATATGTTTGTTGATGATTTATCAATGCTGTGAAATATTTCTGCTTAATTGAATCAACTTTAACATCGACACTTATTCCCCATGTCCCGTTTTTCTTATGAGCCAAAATTATGGGTGAACTGTATGGAGATGATCTGAGTCGAATTAATTCTTTTCCAACCTTCCCTGGAATTTGTTGCTTTATTTATTTATGCTCTATAACTGACTTGTGATACATTTCATTATTAGAGGCATCAAACATCAACTGCATCTCATGTGATATTTCCATTTTATGAAGTAGATGTTTTGGTTCTTTAACTAGATCCTGAAATGAATCTACCTTTTTAACCAAATTACCTTCATACTGAATTTCGCAACATGAACAAGTATCATTAAGATCCTTATGTTGTTATTTTATCGACATGAGTATGTATCTCTTACTTGAACTTATTAAGCACTTCCTCTGACTAGCATTAATTAAATTCAAGTGATCTTTGTTTTTATGTGCCCGAACGATGTACTTAATCCCATATTTCATGAGATGATACATATGTTCCTTGCTATAAAATACTGCATCATGGTCATAGATATAAGGGCTACCTAAGACAATTCCACAAATGTCTAACGGTATCACATCTAGCTCTACTTCATCGATATAGTTAGTTGTGATTGAAAATTTTAACCGACACTGTTTGGTAACATGAATTTGACTTTGTTCCTTTAACCACCCTAAAGGATATGGCTTTGGATGATTATGTTTTTTCAAACCCAATTTTTTAACCAATGACTCAGAAATCAAATTTGCCTGTGATCTCGTATCGAACAATGTATCTATCTTAGTATGCTTTGAAGTTACGCTTATATGAAATAACTCGATTATTTTATCTTCATTCTGTTGTTTGATGTTTGAAGAAGCGTAAGTACTAGCATCAGAAATTTTACCTGTTGTAACCTTAGCAGTGATTTTACCTTCATCACTTGAATCGAATCCTAAGTCTAAGCCTTGTTAGACTGTTTTTTCTGCTTTCTTTTCACCCTTCTTCGATTGAAACTTCTTCGGCTTCAGCTTCGGATGAAGTTTCCAACACCTAGATTCATCATGGCTAATCCTTTGACAATGTTTACACATAAGTCTATTATCTTCCTTCTGAGCTGTGGTAGTCTTATTTCCCTTTGACTTGCCCTTCTTTTTGTTGTCTTCAATTTCCATCTCCTTGGATGTCTTTGATGTAAACTTGAATGGTCTACCACCTGATTCAACATGAATAGATTGAACACAAACTTAATCAAAATCATTAGGATTGAACATTAATAATGTATGTTGCAAATATGAATGCAAAATACCAATATACTTCAACAAAATTTCTTTTGTGTCCAAAGAAATGCCGAGTGCTAATGCTTTCTTTCTGAATTCCTGTGTGAACTCTTGAACACTCTATCTCTTACCTTGTCGCAAGCGCTGCCAATCAATTACAGCTTGTTGTGTGTGACCCAATGGATATAATTGTTTGTTTAGAGCTTTAATAAACTTAGTCCATGAGGTGATAAATTTTCCCTTATGCTTTAAATCTATCTGTGTCCTACTCTCCCACCAGATCAAAGAAGTACCCCCCATTCTAAGAGTAGCTAATTGGATCTTTGTCTTATCATCAGTAATATCTTGAATACGACAATAGAATTCTAATTGTTTTACCCAATTCTCTAATTTCTCAGGGTTCATTTCACCATCATACATAGGTAATTCTAACTTTACATCAAGTTTCTTTAATAGACTCTTAGGTTTCTTATCTTTTTTTGATTCAGAACTAGAAGTAGAAGAGGAAGAAGAAGATGATGGAGATGACGGAGAAGAAGGAGATTTATCTGCCTTGCCTTTACCCTTTTACTTCTTTGATGCCTTCGACGATGAGGCTGCATCTCTCATCTTCTTGTCTTCATATAATTCTGCCAACATCTGCTGCATTTTTAGAAACATCTGCTGGATTTGATTCTCATCCATTGGTTTCTTTTCAGTAGCTTCAGGAGTCTCAATGATCTCAGTCCTTGTCATCGTTGATTAATGATCGAATTTCCGCCTTCTGATCTCTGGATCGAATTCCTCAAGCTCACCTTTTCCACGTTGCAATCCCAACCTAGTTAACATCCACTGAAAAACAAACTACAAGCACAAACTTCTCTGATACCAAAAATGATCTGTATGTGATCGAATAATGTGCTTAAGCAGTTTGATTAGTTTTTCCTTTAGATTGATTGTTAACTTAAGTATGCTTTAATGAAAGATGACATAAACCAGCAGCAATAAATGAATTAAATAATATAAATAATCAGAGAGAAGAAGAAGCAAACAATTTGATGACGGAGTTCGTCCCTTCTGGACTACTTCTTCATGTCCGCTTTCAAGTGGGCGTCCGTTTTTATTAGTATTGATCTTGAATAATATTTACACTGAAATGGAACAGAATGACTACGCTCGCAGGCACTTTTGAACCCTGTAAACAAAAATTACTCTTCAATTCCGACCACCGACGGGTGAGCAATGCTACAAACAAATTCGCCTCTAACCTTCTGAAACTGAACTCAAAATACCCATGTCCTCAATACAAATATGCCATGGTTTATATAGAATCTAATCGAACCTCTGAATGCCATACTTATAATATGGTTGATTAATTCATGTGATTAGGTTTTGAATCCCTATCTCCATACATGAACCTTATACCTAGGGATAAATATCCCCAAACCTTAGCGTCGAATATAAATGATAAAACCCATAAATAAACCATATATTAAACTGGTGGCTTATTAACCGGGCGGAAATTTTAACTTCTAGCATGTGAACAGGTGGAATCCCCAGCAGTTGCAGTCATGGTCTTCATCTCGTTGGTCTTTGCGCGGTTTTACAACTGTCGGTTTTGACTTATCTTATCCACATACCTGTTACATGTTACAACTCCATTGCAAACTTCACAGTTTATAACGGTGTTTATAACTTAAACAACTCTGTTGTGGTCTCATTAAGACCAATCATATGTTTTAATATTCTCGACACAGTCTTGCAGTGCGGTTAGAATTTAACGCTGTGGGTTTTATTTATAGTTTTAATATAATGTTTTTAAACCAAAATATATATGTCCTGAACCTTATGAAATAAGGTATATGTAATATTTTATAATATGGTTTTGCGCTAAGTTTTTGACATAGGCTTTAGGTTTAATAATTTTTGTTTTCAACATAATTAGATCATAGGTTAGGTTTTTAATACCATAAGTTTTAGCACTTAGGTTTTGCACCTTAAGACTTATAGGTGTAGGTTTTAGAGATAGTGCTAGGATTAGACCTTAGTAATATGATTAGTTCTTAGCACTAAGTTAACCATTTTTACATCCAAACTTTGAAATATGTCGACCATGATATTGAAGAGCCTTTCACTGGTGAAAATGAACCATGATCAACTTGAGGACGTTTTCTTCAGATGACACTGACGAAACTAGCGGATTTGGAAACTGAACTAGACGTCAAAAAATCTGGAACTCTGTCGATCTTGTACTGATCAAGATCCTCCTAGATCAATAGGTATTTTAAGAACTCTTCCATCAAGCACCATAGTGGATCAAATTTCCATGTTGAAGTGGTTTAACAACCTTACAACAAACATGATAGTGATTCAATCATCTTGTAAGCTTCCCATTGACCACACCAACTTAGACAAAAAATCCAATGACATCAAATATAGTCATAGGTAATAAATTCCAAGAAACCATAGGGCTCAGTCACCACTCCTGCACCGTTCCTTCTTGCTTTTTCTTTAGAGTCAGTGCATTCTACTAGGTGTTTTCTATCTCCCATCAGGATCTTCATCCCCAACATTAATTTCCCAATTTTATTCTTTTGTCGCATTCCCCGTTGACTCCCATATTTTATTCCTAAGGCGGTGGCTCTCCTCACCTTGATCCATGATGGGGATGGGGATTGGAAAAATCCTCCTCCCATACCACCCAATATCGATCTTGTAAGTTTTGACAATGTAATGGTTGGTTTTGTCAAGAAAGGTGTTAAGGATTTTAATGTGGTCGACTATGGCCTACTCATGGCATGCAATAGGCCCTTTCCCTTAGGATTTATATGTGTGTCCCCTCCTATATTCAATCATCAATTAATTTCACATTAATTTTATTTTGTTCAGAGTCCATTTTGTTGGCTAGTTGGATGCCACGAAGGCACTTAGTTAAATCTACTTATCTGTGGTGAACTGGAAAATTATTGTTACACCATTTTTAGTTTTACATTTTAATTTCACTTTTTTTACTTATTTGATATGAATTTCCCATTGCTTTATTTTATTTGTTAGTTTTTTTTCAAAGAGTGTTCCTTTCGGTTCTTTTTCTTGAATTTTGTTGACTATATATTGTAACTATTCTATTTTATTTATAGTCCCTAAGTGAAGTTATGTAGGGTCATTGAAATCTATTGTGATCCCAATGGAAAAGACTTTGGTTGGATCTCTTTTCATTACCTCAATCTAATATATAAGTTGTCAACACTATGTTGGAACTCTACATAAACAACAAATGGTTATGAGAAACATGGGCCTAGTTTTGGGCATGATATTGTTTATCCGTGAAGATACAATCAATGAGTCTTTTGAATTTTCATTGATGAATGCTTTGACACTTTCTAGTAGAAATGTTTATTAGGATACAATCAGAAAGTTTAAAACCCTACCAATAAAGTGCTCATTGACATGGCTTATCAATTTTGGCCCAAATCAAAAGTTATATTTCATAGGGTAAAATTTTCATGATTCAAATTTTCACTCAACAAAGTCTCATCATGCGTGATTCACTAATTTTTACACAAATTTCAAGGAAATATTGTGACCAATCATATTTTGAACTTCTCATGAAACTCAAACTAGAAAAAATCACTAATGAAAAAGTGAAGTTTCCTCAATAACCAATTAATTGTTAAGAGCAAGAAAAAATATTTTGGTATTTTTGCAACCTTTTGATCCTAATCTCCATTTTGGTTATGCAATATTCCATTGAAAATGTCTCAATCAGATCCACAACTTCGTTGTTTCACGTGTTTTTTGATTTAGTATTGTTTGTTTCAAATATTGCAATCTTCGTTGTCATAAATATTATTATTTGATGAGTGTTGTAACGATAATGTGAACACTGAAGTTTAGATCTATTTGAGTGAATCCTATATTCTAACGGATGTGTTTTTTAATTTTGGAGTCAACTCAACACTTTTAGGCAAGTTTTTAAAAATCTCAAGTGTCCTCCTAAGGGAGAGGTGTGCAATTCCAAAAGAATATTTTGTTTTAGTTGGGAATTCTTACAAAGATATAAGCGATCTTTGTACCATAAGGAATCATTTTTCCAATTAATTGTATCAGATGTATTGTGATCTTGCTACAACTTTTGAATGAGTGTCCACACTTCTTCTTCATTCTTCCATTCCTCCCTTGCTTCGATTATCCAATCTGGTTGGATAATATAAATGGCATAAGGAAATGCTTCCACATTCTCATGCTTTCTTGAGAGTGCATCTACATCAACATTTAGCTTCCCTTTTTTGTATATGATCTCAAAGTCATAACCCAACATATTTGTGACCCATTTTTTCCGCTCTTCTGAAGATAGTCTTTGTTCCAAAAATTATTTAAGACTATCATGATCAATTTTTACCTTGAAGTGTCTTCCCATTAGGTAAGGTTGCCATTTCTTTAGTGCATGTAGTATTGCCAACATTTCCTTCTCATAAATAGCTTCCTGTAAATACTTTCCTTTGATTTTGTTAGTGTCAGTCTAGTCACACTGCCATCAGTGATCAAAATTCCTCTTTTGCATTTTCACATTAGGAGTCCCATACCAATAAATTTCACCATTCCGCTAGGTCATGGATTCATTAATGGTAGTGATTTTTTCATCAGTTTTCCCTCATGTGAAACTCGCTGATTTTCCGCTCTATGGTCTTTCATCATGAGTCACTCTTTTACTCTTAAAGTCATATCATTAGGTCATAGGGCTGGTCTCATTAGGTTCTAGGGTCTCACCATGGTCAAATTAATAAGTCAAGTGTTAATAAATATCAGCAAGGTCATGAGGAAGTCAATAAACTCAAAGTCACAGCACCTGGAAGATCAATGAGATGTTTTATTCAGTTTGATGTAATTTTCACCTCAAAACCATGTTTTGAGGTGAAAACATGATACTTTGCCTTTATTATTATTTATTATGTAACTTTATGTCATCATATGTAATAAGTCACATTTCAGAAGATGTTATCTCCTCTAAGTCATCACCCTGCCTTCAGAGAGGTTTTCCACAACATGTTCAGCATCAAATCACGTTCCAAGTAGATTCATCAGAAAGATCCCAGAAAGATCTTTCCAACGGTATATTACACTCTCAAAACTGACTTCTAGATTGAAATTTATGCCTAAGTGAAGTAAAGGGTCCCCTATACCCTTAAACAATCCCTTTTCCCACCTTTCCCTAAACTTTATTTTATTAAAGTTTTATATTTTATTTTCAAAATACATATGCGATTAAAACCACTTCCCCACCATTACCCCTAAAACTTTATAATAAATTTTAGATATATAAATTTTCCGCCGTTCATAACCACTTCCCCTCCATACTACTTTAAAACCATTATAATAACGTTTTAAAATTTCGTTATTATAAAATCTCGATTTATACATAAACCACTTCCCCTCCATGCTTTGAAACTTTACAATAAAATTTAAATTTTTATTATAACCCACTGTTTCAAACCCTTCCCTTTCCAATCGCATCGCAACATTTTATATGAGCATCCTGATTGGCCTATCACAAAACTCCGATGTGGTTCACCCGATGGACTCCGCCCGATGTACATCATGACCATTGATCGCCCCCCCTAATCTGACGGCCCATATGCTATCCGAACATCATAATCGGCGCTTTCATAAAGTCCCCTCCGATTGAGGGCTCCCGATTGACATTCCCCGATTACACTCCCGCCTTTGAATTGTTCATCCAATCAAACGGCCTACAAGCCATCGCGCTCATCGGCATCGGCATTTTCATATTACACTCTACCCTACTCTCCTCTGATCCCTGATGCCAATGGAACTTTGGGCCCACCATATTATCTTCCGCCCAATCCATAATAAAAAGCCATTTTCCTTTGTAAAATCAAATTTTATATTATCTCGTTTTACCAAAGGACCTCCCCCAATCGCATCGGAAAATTCTTTCGGCACATTATATTTTTCCCCTCTTCCACGCCTGACTCCGATTGCAATATTCCTCTCGGGTTCCACCTTAAAGCCCTCCGCCATTTCAAATGTAAAATTTTTCTTTCCTTTATAAAGCGCCCAACCTTTCCCTTTTATATTTTATTACCGCCTCGTTATCCCTTGTACATTATTTCAAATCGCATCGGAGCTTTCGGCTTTGTTTAAAAAATATCCAAACACCGATCCCTGATTGAGATTGCTCCATCGCAATGCATATTTTAAATGCTTCACTTTATATTGTATCCCCCTTCCTCCCTCCGATTCCGATTGTGATATAATGTGGATCCCGCCTCCTTTCCTTTGCTCCTTCTCTTTAAAAAAAAAATCGGTTTTCCCTTCACTAAGGCATAATTTCATTTTATGTTGTTTCAAATGGCATTTTATTAAAGTCAGTTTAATAGTAGAAAGAAAAATGACAAAAGGCCGAGAAAGCTTATATAAAACAGAGATTGTTACAGCAACAACAAAGTAGGAATTTTGTTTTCAGATTGCCTATTTTTCTTTTATCCAGTATAACAACGAATTTTCAGATGTCCCAAAATGTATTACTGTTCCTTCTTTTTAGGGGCAGTCTGTTGGTCTCTTGCTTATATTTTGATTTCAATTCTTGAGCTGCAAAAACAACTCCTCTTTCTGTGGATCTATGTTCCCACAAATCTGGTCTATTTAATGTAATTGTAAATAATTTGTAAAGCAGTCTGTAACTCAGAAGTAGGGGAATAGTGTGGAAAAGAACACTCTGCGCTCCATTGTACAGTTTGATAGGGAATTAATAAGAGATACAGCTCTGATTTGTGGGATCCATGTGGTATGAGTTTTCGCATTTGTTCTCTCTTTGTGTTCATATGTAAAATTTTTATGTGTTCCATTCATTCATAAACATCTCTGGTTGAATGCTTTCAAGATAGAAAGGTAGAATCCGTTTTATATGCTCTGCCTTGGGAAATCATTCATACTCTGTGTTTTTTTCTTCTGTTTGAAAAGGATCCATTTTTATTCCCTTTTTAGCTCCTCACCAGTCTCTCCATTCCATCATTATTTAACTGTATTTTCTAAATTTCCTACCTATCTTACCCCCATGAAATACCCTATGTCCTTATTTAATTCCCCAGTTTCAAACTGTCCCATTTTATCCCATACATCCCTGAAAAATTCATTTCATTTATTAAACATTTTTCCTATCATTATACCTAGCCTAAAATCAGTTTATATTTGTACTTTGTTGAATATCCTTTTATGGAGAAAGCCCTCTCCTGTCCTTGTAGGGCTAGCTACAAGGCTGAGCGTGGTTTAGATGTTACCCTGTTTTGCTCTTTTTCAGCCTGGGTTCCAGATCGGGAGCTAACATCTTTGGCGACCATACTAGGGAACACTGATCTGACTGTCTTCTAGCCCACACTCTTGGCGCTCATTTACTGTGTTTATTCTGTTCGAATAAGATCATATTCAGGCCGTGTGAATAAAGAAGTATTGAAAACCTTTGGCTAAGGTTAAACCTTGGATATATAAAACGCGATGGTTCTTTACAAATCTTTGTTATCAAAGTAAAAAGCTTAATTATTTAGCAAGCAGATTAATATCAGTGGGACCCAACAGTGAGTTAACGAGAGGAGTTAAGCGCTAATCCAAAGTGTTTAACCCGAGTTAAAGCGCAATTATTTTACCACCAGCGGGTTTTTGAAACCAAAACTGCCTTCATCACGCCGCTTTTGGCCTGGAGCAAAACAACTTCAAAAAAACGCAATCCAATAATCTTTGAGCACGTAATCTCTCCAATATGCCCATATCGCGCAAATTTTATGAATTAACCCTCTTCTGTGGAAAAAACACGATATTAACGATGATCGTCTGATCTGAAGAGCCTTATATTTGAAGGCAATCGCACGCTGAAGAGCACGAGCGATAGATCAAGGTATGGCCCATCGGTTTTATATTATTATATGTTTATTTTATTCATAAAAAACCGAAAAGTGGATGCGTGGGCCCCCGTTGAATGAAATCTATGTCGCGTTGGTAGAATAAAGGGTTTTATGTTATAAGTTCTAAGGTTGGTGATATTTAAAAAAAAAATAGGACATTGTTATATCATTACAACCGGAGTGATAAGTTCGCTTAAGTATTTTTAAGCGTATACCCCTAAATCATATGAAATATTTGTTTAAGAGGTCTGGATATTATTGCAAGCAGACATTATTAAAGCACATTGGAAGGGAATATAATTTCAAGAACTTGTTCCAAAGTCATAATGGTATCCGAGCATCACCCCAGTAATATCTTCCCTGGTAAAGAATGACAGAGTATCATATCTGAAGGTTGATGGTGAACAACAATCAGATGCATATAAAGGCTGAATTTTTCACCTAGCGACTCCAACTTAATGTAAATACTCCACTGGAGGACCGACTCTTTCTGTAAGAAAATGGAAGGATCTTACACAAATTTCATGTATTCAAAGTGGAATGGTATTCAGGATCTGATATGCTTTCTTGTAAATTAATTTTTTGCTTTTCCTGAAATTGTCCTGAAAGTTTTTTCAGAATTTGCTGCATGATAAAGGTGACCAAAATATTGGTTCTACCTATTCAAAAGGTATAAATTCTGAGGTTTCTTTTGATCTTGGCCTCCATCCTTTTTCCAAATCTTATGATGACCCTCTTCGAATTGATGAGCCTAAATAAACCAAGACTCATCCTCTAGCTCCTGTATATACTTCTAGACCTTCTATAGTCCCGGATAGATATAAACCTCTCATCTTACCTCCTGTACTCCATGCTTTCCCTGCAAATTATTACCTTTATTTGTCGAGGTTTGATGGTGAATGTGACAACATCAATGTTGAGAAACATGTCCAGAATGTTGTGACTTTCCTAGACCATTTTGAAGTTGATGAAGAGGATTTCAGTATTAGGCTTTTTTCTCTTTCTTTGCAAGTAAAAGTCAAGAGTTGGTTCAAAACCCTGCCTGATGTGAGCATCTCAGATTTCCAATAGTTTGTCAAAGTCTTCCTCAACAGATGGGTGGTCAAACAAAACCCTTTCCTGATTTTAGAAGAGTATGCCCAGCTGAAAAGACAGTTAGGGGAGACAGTACAATAGTTTTCTGCCAGGTTAAATCGAGTCTATTATTCAATACCTGCCGATATAAGACCTCCTCCTGGCTCAGCTCTCTTACATTACCCGAGCGCTTTTGATCCATAAATGGAGTTTCAGCTGAGAGAAAGGAACTTAGAAACACTTGAAGAGATACAAAATAGTGCAGTAGATGTAGAAGCTAATCTGTTGATCAGAAGAGAATAGATGAAGGAAGAAGAAAAGAAGAATGTTGTAGAGCACCTGACACCTTCAGAGGTAAATCTTGACCTTCTGGTAAGCGCAGTGGAAAAAATGATGCGAAAAATCACTACAAGGAATGAAAATGACGGTCAAGAACAAATGGCTTATCCAAAACATTCTCTTTCTTATCCAAGTTTTCATCGATCTAACAATGACTGTGTTATAGAACATCTCGGAGAAGAGAGATTCGTTGATATGGCATGTATGCTTGATGATATGTTTTATGTTTATGATTGCCAAATTTTGATCAATACAATGATGATGATTATGTTTTCCAAACAAAAGCTAATCTTGCAGAGCAATCGACAGTTGGTTTATGGGAGGAATTTCAATTTCAACAGCTTAAAAACAGTAATCATCTGATGCATATCATCCAGGACAGTGATGAAGGAAGTCTGGAAAATATGGAAGTAAGTGGGGGATCTCTACCTCTTTGTTTCGCTTCAATTCAGTTCATCAAAGATAACTTTCATGAAATTAGAAATCAACAATCTCTCAGTTTTAATGTTGAGGTTGAGACAGATAGTGAAATTCTTGGGCAAGTCATCAATGAGAAATCTTCTCTTGAAACGATTGATGAAATCATTTACGATATAAATTCCTCCCTAGCTCCAGATTTGCAACCACCAAACGCAATTGAAGGTCAAATTACAGATAAAGGCTTGGAAGCTTAAACATATGATTTAATGATGCAAGATGATTCTGTACCCTTATGTTTTGAAGAATTTTAGTTCTTAAAGCATAATTTTCATAATATCTCTAAAGAAAAAGATGAGCAGTCTGTAGAGTGTCATGCAGTCTCATTAAAATCAATAGATATGTTGCAGCAGCCTTTTCAAGTTTTTTATGACCCTATAGCTCATGTGTTGGATGATATTTGTTGTAAAAGTCCGTCTCCATTGGCTAACCATGTGTCAGAAAATAGTGTTGACAGTAACTTTATTCGAAAGCCGACTTCATTGTCTTGTTCAACAGGCGTTTCATTACTAAGATCATATCAAGGTTTGGAGTCATACGAGGAGACTAATGAAGAAGACTTTTTTTTTTTTGGGATCATCAACAGAGAATGGTTATTCATGAAATTCAAGATCCTTTTGTCAACCTGCTGAAATCATCAGAAAAAGACAGCACAGATGTTAGGAAAATTTTAATATCAAGGTATGAAGATTACCTAGAGCAGAGCAGTGATGTATTAATGGAAATCAATAGTTTTTTTTATGAAGACCCTTTTCGCAACATTCTTGAGGTCATCCATTCAACTCATGCTTTGCAAGTTTATCAAGATTCAACTTGATTCCAAGTTTCCATGGGAGTTGCCTTTCAATTCTTCTCTCTACTTGCTCATTAGAAAGCACTTGGGGAGAGTTCAAATAGCAACCAGGATGCTTACATGGTTGCATTGGTTGTTCCATTTCACTTGTTCAGGTGGTGAATAGAACAATTAGAGTAGGTTTGATGAATAAGCTCAATTAGGAGCATCTTTCCACTTTGTCAATTGTGTTTTAGTCATGTCTTAAGTAAGTTTGGTTTTATTATGGTTGTCAGTCTTAGTCTTGAGTCACAGTCAGTCTGCATTGTGTCAGTTTTCAGCATTTTTTGACTCCATGCCCAATGGATAAGGCTACTTTTTCTACGGTGTTCTCGGCACCTACAAGGAGCTACCATCCCCATTGGATACAATGTTAGTGTCAGTCTAGTCATACTGCCATCAGTGATCAAAATTTATCTTTTCCATTTGCACATTAGGAGTCCCATACCAATAAATTTCACCATTCCACTAGGTCATGGATTCATTGATGGTAGTGATTTTTTTAATCAGTTTTCCTGCATGTGAAACTCGTTGATTTTCCGCTCTATGGTATTTAGTCATGAGTCACTCTTTTATTCTTAAAGTGATATCATTAGGTCATAGGGTTGGTCTCATTAGGTTCTAGGGTCTCACCATGGTCAAATTAATAACTCAAGTGTCAATAAATATCAACAAGGTCATGAGGAAGTCAATAAACTCAAAGTCACAGCACCTGGAAGATCAATGAGATGTTTTTATTTTATTTTGATGTAATTTTCACCTCAAAACCATGTTTTGAGGTGAAAACATGATACTTTTCCTTTATTATTATTTATTATGTAACTTTATGTAATCATATGTAATAAGTCACATTTCAGAAGCTGCTATTGCCACTAAGTCATCACCCTGCCTTTAGATAGGTTTTCCACAGCATGTTAAACGTCGAATCATGTTCCAAGTAGATTCATCAGAAAGAGCTTTCCAATGGTATATTACACCCTCAAAACTGACTTCTGGATTGAAATTTATGCCTAAGTGAAGTAAAGGGTCCCATATACCATTAAACAATCTCTTTTCCCACCTTTCCCTAAACTTTATTTTATTAAAGTTTTATATTTTCTTTTCAAAATACATATGTGATTAAAACCAATTCCCCACCATTACCCCTAAAAATTTATAATAAATTTTAGATATATAAATTCCCCACCGTTCATAACCACTTCCCCTCCATACTCCTTTAAAACCATTATAATAACGTTTTAAAATTTCGTTATTATAAAATCTCGATTTATACATAAACCACTTCCCCTCCATGCTTTGAAACTTTACAATTAAATTTAAAGTTTTATTATAACCCGTCGTTTCAAACCCTTCCCTTTCCAATCGCATCGCAACATTTTATATGAGTGTACCGAATGGCCTATCACAAAACTCCGATGCGATTCACCCGATGGACTCTGCCTGATGTAAATCATGACCGTTGATCAACCCCCCTAATCCGATGGCCCATATGCTATCCGATCATCAAAATCGGCGCTTTCATAAAGTCCCCTCCGATTGAGCGCTCCCGATTGACATTCCCCGATTACACTCCCGTCATCGATTTGTTCATCCAATCGAACAGCCTACAAGCCATCACGCTCATCAGCATCGGAATTTTCACATTACACTTTGCCCTGCTCTCCTCTGATCCCTGATGTCGATGGACGTTCGGGCCCACCATATTATCTTCCGCCCAATCCATAATAAAAAACCATTTTCCTTTGTAAAATCGAATTTTATATTATCTCGTTTTACCAAAGGACCTCCCCCAATTGCATCGGAAAAATATTTCGGCACATTATATTTTGCCCCTCTTCCATGCCTGACTCTGATTGCAATATTCCTCCTGGGTTCTACCTTAAAGCCCTCCGCCATTTCAAATGTAAAATCATTCTTTCCTTTATAAAGCACCCAACTTTCCCTTTTATATTTTATTACCGCCCCGTTATCCCTTGTACATTATTTCAAATCGCATCGGAGCTTTCGGCTTTGTTTCAAAAATATCCAAACCCTGATCCCCGATTGCAATTGCTCCATCGTAATGTGTATATTAAATGCTTCACTTTATATTGTATCCCCCTTCCTCCCTCCGATTGTGATTGCAATTATAATGTGGATCCCGCCTCCTTTCCTTTGCTCCTTCTCTTTAAAAAAAAAATAGTTTTCCCTTCACTAAGGCATAATTTCATTTTATGTTATTTCAAAGGGAATTGTATTAAAATTCAGTTTAATAGTAGAAAGAAAAATGACAAAGGCCAAGAAAGCTTATAAAACAGAGATTGTTACAGTAGCAGCAAAGTAGGAAATTTTTTTTCGAATTGCCTATTTTTCTTTTATCCAGTATAACAACGAATTTTCAGATGTCCCAAAATGTATTACTGTTCCTTCTTTTTAGGGGCAGTCTGTTGGTCTCTTGCTCATATTTGAATTTCAGTTCTTGAGTTGCAAAAACAACTCCTCTTTCTATGGATCTATGTTCCCACAAATTTGGTTTATTTAATGTAATTGTAAATCATTTGTAAAGCAGTCTGTAACTCAGAAGTAGGGGAATAGTGTGGAAAAGAACACTTCGTGCTCCATTGTACAGTTTGACATGGAATTAATAAGAGATGAAACTCTGATTTGTGGGATCCATGTGGTATGAGTTTTAGCATTTGTTCTCTCTTTGTGTTCGTATGTAAAATTGTTATGTGTTCCATTCATTCATAAACATCTCTGGTTGAATGCTTTCAAGATAGAAAGGTAGAATCCATTTTATATGCTCTGCCTTGGGAAATCATTCATACTCTGTGTTTTTTCTTCTTTTTGAAAAGGATCCATTTTTATGCCCTTTTCAGCTCCTCACCAGTCTCTCCATTCCATCATTATTTAACTGTATTTGCTAAATTTCCTACCTATCTTGCCCCATGAAATACCCTGTGTCCTGATTTAATTCCCCAGTTTCAAACTGTCCCATTTTATCCCATACATCCCTGAAAAATTCATTTCATTTATTAAACATTTTTCCTATCATTATACCTAGCCTAAAATCAGTTTATATTTGTACTTTGTTGAATATCCTTTTACGGAGAGAGCCCTCTCCTGTCCTTGTAGGGCTAGCTACAAGGTTGAGCGTGGTTTAGATGTTACCATTTTTTGCCCTTTTTCAGCCTAGGGTCTAGATCGGGAGCTAACAGATTGGAAGACTTTCAAAAGCAATGGGTCTTCCTTCTTGCATTAAAACAACACCAATTCCATTTGTTGAGGCATCACATTCCGCAATAAATGTTTTTGTGAAGTCTGGCATAGCTAAGTCCGATGCTTGGCACATTTCATATTTAATATGTTCAAAGGAGTTAGTTTCTTCTGGAGTCCATGAAAATGCAACTTTCTTCAATAATGTTGTTAGAGGTGCTGCTATTCTCCCATAGTTCTTAACAAACTTGTGATAATACCCCATTAACCCAAGAAATCCTCAAAATTGTTTTATGGTTGTGGAGACTTTCCATTCCTTAATGGCTTTAATTTTTTAGGGTCTACCTTAACACCCTGCTGAGATACAATATGACCCAGATATTCCCCCTCTTGTACTCCAAAGAAACATTTGAAGGTTTTTGCATATAATGTTTCTCCTCTAATATTTTGAGCACCTTATCAACATGTTGAACATGATCCTTCCAAAAAATACTAACACAAATTTTCTAAGGAAGGGTTTGAAAATGGAATTCATCAACCCTTGAAATGTAGAAGGTGCATTGGTAAGGCCAAAAGGCATGACCAAAAATTCATAATGACCCTCATGAATTCTAAATGTTATTTTCAGAATGTCTTCAGTCTTCATTATAATTTGATGATATCCTAAACGCAAATCCAACTTGGTGAAATAAATTTCTCCATGTAATTCATTCAATAATTCATCAATCACAGGAATGAGAAATTTATCTTTAATAGTAAACTTATTGAGCTCCCTATAATCCGGACACATGCACCATGCTCCATCCTTCTTGTACACTAATAATACCAAAGAAGAGAAATAAATTTGACTAGGTTGAATTATACCAGCCTCTAGCATTTATGCAATCATACGTTTAATCTCACTCTTTTTAGCACACAGATATCTGTAAGGACTGATGTTTGGAGGAACACTTCCTGGAATCAAATTAATAGCATGATCATGATCACGAATAGGTGTGAGTACTTTGGGAGTCTCAAACACCTTGGATGGTTGTCCAATACTTTTTGGATATCTAGAGAAATAGATGATTTTGATGTTTGAACCTCTAGTGAGCATAATTTTAAAATTACGCCTTGTTGTTATTTCTTCAAAAGATTTTTCATGACATTAGAGCTGATTATCTTTCCTAGATTCCCTGTGATACCCCATAATTCAACTTCCTTTCCTTCCGATTTTTTTTTCAAGAAAATTCCTTGAAAATTAAAAGCTACAGTCCCCAAATATTGTAACCATTGTACTCCTAGTACAACATCAACACCACCCATTGGAATGGAGAGCATTGGACTATTCAATACATATTCCCCCATGGTTAACTTGACATTATGGCACTTTCTAGAGAAATTTGTAGTTCCTGATCCATTTGCAACCATCACTTAACACTTTGGTTCTGGGTATAGGAAGATATTCAATTCCTTTGCTACCTTACAATGAATAAAATTATGGGGACTTCCCGAATAAATCACCACTATTACATTTTTCTTCTTGATATGTCCTTCTATCTTAAGAGTTTTAGGAGTGGTAATTCTTGCTAATGCATTACATGATATGCTAGGATTGATTTATTCTTCCTCTATGGTTGGTTCATGGTGTATATCCTCTTCTTTTGAAGTTTCTTGTTCCTTTTCTTCCTCCTCTTCACAATCTATGTAAAATAATTTCTTCTCATCACACTTGTGACCTTTAGTGTATTTGCTATCACAACTATAGAAAATCCATTTTGATCTTTTTTATTACAATTTTTGTGGTTTCCACCTTGTAGGTTGTGGTAGTCTAGGAGTAACAAAAATTCCATCTTTATAGTTGTGAGTGGTAGGATTTCTTGTCACCATAGTTTTTCTTTCAATTTTTCTTGCCAACCTGAATGCCTTCTCCAACAATCAGGTTCCCAAAGGCGAACCTCATGTTGGATGTTATCCTTTAAATTCCCTATGAAGGCATCAATAATGTGCTCCTCTAGAATATCCTTTACCCTTATATTAAATTTTTGGAAGTCCTCAATGTGCTCCACCATTTAACCCTTTTGTTTGAGATTTATCAATTGGCTAAATAAGGTGTTGCTCTTTGTATCCTCATAATGTGCTATCATTTCCTCCGTAAAAATTGACCAAGTGAAAAATTGTTTACAAGATCAAAGCCATCGATACCATATAAATTTATTGGGTTCTAAATATAAAGTTTCAATGCATACCTTTTGTGTGTTTTTCACATTCTGGAGATCAAAGTATTGCTCCATCTATAGTATCCATGTTACGGGATCCTTGCCATCAAACTTCCTTATATCGATATTTGGAATATGGTGGATCTTCAATCTAACATTAGAGTTTATGAAATCACGATTAAAATTTATTTTGTTCTCATCATGATTTTCCTCTACTACCTTTTCACCATTAGGAAGCTTTTCTTGTAGCAACTTTTCCAAACCTTCCATGTCTTTCTTCAAATATTCCATGTTTCCTTCTATTCCATCGATCTTAGCTTCCATGCCATTCTTCAAACCATCCATCTTAGCTTCCATGCCATTCATCTTAGCTTTCATTCCTTTCTTCAAACCATCCATTTTAGCTTCCATTTAATTTTTGGCTTCTTTTTGCGAGAGCGACATTTGTTGCATGTGGTCTCGTAATTTTGATATATCATCTTGCACTTATTCCTCTTCATGTGTCATAGTAGAGTTTTATGAGTGCTTAATGGGTGTGGAATTATTTTTGGGAGGAATTATAGAACCCAACACTGATATCTATGCTTCAATATTCCCTTGGAATCACTTCAAATTGATTTTTCAAACAAAAGTTATGCAATTTAAAAAAAACGATACACACCTTTTTCTTTCTTTTGAGAAGCTCGATATTTAAACTGATGTAACTCTGTGATTTAAGATCCCCAATATTTGAGCTTCAGTCTTGAAGTATCCCTTTGAGTCTTCTTTAAAATGCCACAGGTCAGACATGATTTGGATTATTCAAGGCAGAGTTATGCCCAATCTCCCACGATGACCTAATTATGTACTGGTTTAGTAGAGCGAACTTGTACAGCATGCCACGTGTCACTGTTTCATCCTTCGACTCCAAAATTGATACAAAAGAAACTAAAGTCCATGAAATTTTGGCCACTTTTTACAGAATTCCAATCTAATGTCTGAAATGAAAGCTATGACGATTTTCCCTCGGCCAACTGTTTGAGATGAAATTATGGAGCCTACAGAAACCCTAACTCCCTCAGATCATATCTCCGCAAATATAGTGAACCAAGGTTTGAAATTTTTACATGAAGCTACTCAAGATTTTGTCTCAAATGGGTTTTTTTTAGCTTCTGAACCTTCGTATAAAAAAATTTATAGCAAAAATTCCATGATGTCATGTTTGTTGCAGTGAAACCCTAGAATCCAAAGCTCTGAAACCAAATGTTATGAAACAACTCACAAAATAGAAGAATTAGATCAACGACTTAGAAATATTCCTCTTCGAGGGGGAAAACTTCTTTAAATTACATAAATGAACAATTCTTGGATGATACAAATGACAAAACCTCCTTTCTATATATAGGAGTCTATGGGGTCACAATATAATCCTAGCTGACCTAACAATAATAATGTAAGGGAACAACAATAACAATAGTTGGATTTTCTTGGATAATTTGATTACGCTGCCTAAGAACGATGGCTCTAGTAAAGGTTTCAGTTAGGGCTTCACAGACCTCTACCGCCGTCGAGGAAGCTGATCTTGGAGCTGCAGCCCCGAGGAAGTTTTCTCTCAGCATCAACATAGTGGCCTTCGCTCCAGATTTTGCTACTTCAAAGATAAAAGGAGGTTCAGAATCCCTCGCTGCACCAGAAGCAGCTTTGGCTTAAGCCTCTGTTCTGGAACTCTGGCTCCTAGCTACAGGAGCTAGAAAACACAAATCGAGAGCTGTATACCCAGATCAAGGACCTAAGAAGAGGGACGAGCTTCGAACAAGGGTCTATCGCCTGCCAGATCCACTAGATCTGTCTCTCCTGGGCGATGAAGATGACGAAAACGTTTTGGCATACATCTATTTTAATGAGGGCAAGGAGACCAACGTAGCTGGGGGAAGAAAGCCCTTTGAAAATTGTAAGGAATCCTAAGGGTTTATGAATATAAGTGTTGTAGGAGAAGGATCTGACTCTAGCCTTAGATTCGTGCTTTCGGAGCGCTACCCTGCAGACAATGACCAGCAACTATTTTTTGGATCTACCGCTCCTCTGCTACTTCTGGTAAGCCAAGAGGTGCAGTGTCTCGAAGATACCCAGTCGGTACAGTTGGTAAGGCAGGTAAAGATAGGGCGCATCGAGGAACTTCTGGTCGGCTCTCACGCTGAAATTCCGACTCTAGTGCTCCATCTAAGGGCTTGTTACCCTACCTCAAGCAGTCGAGAGGAGCCACTAGCTGTAGAAGCCAGAGACATAGCCTCGATCAGCGACCAGTGGGTGCTGGAAAATTAGGTCTAGGCTGGAATCGTAGATTTTTTCACAAGAAAGAAGAAATCCAAGGGTAATTTTCTTATGACAGTCTTGCTGCTTAATGCCATAGGCTTAGAACAAGCTTGGATTCCTCGGATTTAGCGTGAGGCAAGGAAGTGGCCAAATCTGCATCCACTATGGAAGCAACCCTCTTTCTTGCAAATTGATCCAGAGCAGCGACATGGGCCGTTATTACACTCAGATCACAGGCAACAGGTAACATTAAACTGCTTTCAGATGTTCATCAAACCCCCTGTGGGTAAATATTGTTTAGTTTGGGTACATGTAGACAATACCATTCTGTAGCTGAAACAACAAATATGGAGATTGATGGGATACACTGTCCAGATCCAATACTTGGTCAGTGGTAGCCACTCTCTTCAGGACAGTAGATCCCTGAAGAACTATGAAATTAGCACAGAAACAACCATCGTATTGAACCTTCGGCTGAGAGGGGGTGCTGCGTACCAGGGTATATCAAGTACTGCAGGAGGAGATAAAAGGAAAAAACCCACAACCCAACAAAAACCTAATGGAGGCCTCTCCTATAAAAATATCTTACAGGGTAACAAAGCTACAGGGTCACCTCCAGATCAAGGAGGATATACACCTAGGCCATATATAGTGGATCAGCTTGGGAAAAACCCTGCCCTAAATATTGATTCTTCAAGAACAGAAGAATACGTCACACTATATGAAACCCAGGCTTTAATTTTTCGATTTAATTGTTTCTGGCCGAAGCCAATGGACCTCTTCCACTGGATTTTCACTCAATGGACCATGGAATGTGATATACACCTCTGCTCCAAAGTATTTTTCATTGTTAAGTTTATATCTCTGGAAGCCAGAGATACAATCATCAGATCAGGGCCATGGTTTTGGGGAACAACGGGGCTTTTTATGACCCCATGGTTTCCAGATTTTGACCCAAACACCATGACTGTCTCCAAGATGCCGGTCTGGGTCCGGTTATATAACCTCCCCCTTCACTCCTGGAGTGAACGGGTCCTGGAGGGAATTGGGAACAGTATAGGGAAATACATCAAAATAGATATGGAGAGAATTGAGGAGAGGATTTACACTTTTGCACGCATCTGTGTGGAAGTCGATCTAAGTAAAGGACTGCTAGAAAATATTATGTTGATCTACAAGCAACATAACTGGCTGCAAGGATTAGATTATGAAAACACTGCATTCAGATGCAGAATTTGTAGGATGACAGGACATTTGCAAAGTACATGTCCAGAAGCTAAGAAATAAAACAACAAAAAGAAACAGAAAGGGAAACAGAGAAAAGGGTGGCAATATCCCCTTCCTGATTCAGAGGAGGACGAATCCAAAGCAGAGGAGGAAATTACTCCCACAGGGAATATTGAGCCTACACAGAGACAAAATATCCAAAGGAAAGACATATCAGCTAACAAGGACTCTCAACTTCATCCAAATCAGGCAGAAAATACTAGCGAGGACTTGAGTACCAAAGGGATCAAAAAGCACCACTCCTCAGATACTTCAGATTCAGACAAGGACACAGGTACCCAGACAGCAGAAAATCAGTTAGTCCTTACAACGATTGCACCTTCCCAGGGCGAGTGGCGCAAGGTCGAGAAGAAGAAGGGGAGGAAAACCTGAGTTGTGAGTCAGCTACTCACTCTCTGACAGCAGTGTTCTCTTTCTTGGGGCCATCAATATAGTTTTTCTCTCGCCCTCCCTCTCTCGACTCTTTTTATTTTTATTTTCTTTATTTTCTTTTTTCTACCAAATGCAATGGTAGCCCTGCTACGATGAATTGTGTGCCAAAGCACATGATCCCTATTGGCAGTTGTCTGAAAATGCTTAAATGCATATGCTACATGTAACTTTTCATTTTATAAATAAAAATTTACTGATTTTTTTCTGTGGAAAAAAAAAAAAAACAATAGTTTGCTTTTATGGGGCACAATAATAACAATATGGGGACTACAGGGGTACAAAAATAAAAATAAGGGGGCTACACTAACAACAATAAGGGACTGCACTAGTAATATAGGGACCTAACAATAACTATCCTATTGTCTAGAGTTCCCTCAACCCCAAGAGCTCTCTAGCTCAATTCATCTCCTTGGGAGCTCAAGCAGGGGGGAAGAGCATAACTCAATGTCCTCGATAAATTAGAACCCTTACCTAGTTTGGTCACATCCATTAGTCCAAGTTTCTCTATAAAGACCAAGAACTTCCCTTTCAGTAAATCCTCGGTGAGTATGTCTGCAATCTACTCGTTAGTCGAAATATGATGGAGTCTCACGACTCCTCTCTACACTATGTCTCGTATATAGAGATACATGATCTCAATATGTTTAGACTTGTCATGAAACTTAATATTCTTTTCTAATCATATCCCACTCTTTTTTTCACAATATATCACCACATATCCAATATTGTCTCAAACAACTCACTAAAGAGCTTCCTAAACCAAACTACCTCACACCTGGCCATGCCCAATCAATAAAATTTCCAGCCCAATCAACATCAATGTATCCATGAAGCCTCACATTTACGACAATATATCTTAGACCAAGATTAATTGTCCCATGCAAATATCTCAGCACACGCTTGGAAATAACCCAGTGTGAATGTAGAGGCTCAGTCATGAATTGACTCAATGTGTTAACGACAAAGCATATGTTCAGATGGGTGTTCACTAGGAACATCATTGCTCCAATCAATTATTGATACTCAGAGGGATTCACTAATACCATTACAAATATTTCAAACAATTTCATGACATATTTTACTTGAGAAAGGAAATATCTCTAGGATTTTTCCGCACTTCTAATCCCACGAAGTAATGCATCAAACAAAGATATTTCATTTTGAATTTAGAGGCCAAATCTCTCTTACACTCAGGCATCATAGTTTCACTACCTGTCAAGAATAAAGTCATCATACAAAACCAAATGAGAGGAATAACTTGGACCAATTTGAAGTAGAGGTTTGGGTCAACATTTCTTCTCATGAATCCAAGCTTCCCCAGATAACTATCATGCTCTAGGGGCTTGCTTCAAACCATAAAGTGACTTCTTCAACATGCACTCATGAGTCTTCATGTCTTGAAATTCAAATCCCAGTAGTTTCTCAATGAATACTTCGTCCTGTAGTATGCCATGAGTCTTCACATCCATCTGGTGAAGATTCCATCCTTGACTAGAAACAAGGGAAACAATAAATATAATATAATTATAACAAGAAACATGAGAAAATATATCATCATAGTCTTCTCCCTCCTTTTTGGAGAAACCTCTAGCCACGAACCTCACTTTATATTTCTCAATACTTCATAAAATCCATGCTTGATCTTGTATATCCATTTTGAGGTCACGACAAACTTTCCTTTGGGTCTTGGAACAAAATCCCACACATAATTATTCATAATGGATTCATACTCTTTCGCCATGGCATACTTCCAAACATGCTCTTTCACTACTTCTTCAAACGTGGGAGGTTCAGCCTGTATGATGGAACTCATAGAGAGTACATGTCCATGGTATCATTATGTTTTCTTGCTTTCTCTAAAGGTTCCTCTGGAAGCGACAGGTATTTCAACATCCTATAATGTATCCAAAATCCAAAGTGGTCTCTTCCTTGGCAGGGGGATCACATGGAGGAAGATCTAGGGGGTCCATAGGCTCCATGGGATCATCAAAAAAATCTGGCTCAGGCATATAAGAGCCATCTAGCAGGTCCACACCATCATCCTTCTTCTCAAGAGGAGGAGTAGGAGGAAAATCCCTTGATTTTCTAAGGGAAACATCTTCATCGAAAGTCATATCCTCGCTAAACTCAACATTCCTCTGAACAGACACATAAATTCTTAAAGATTTAGAATTATCGCAATACCCAATAGAAGTACCTTTGTTTCTAGTGACTTCAAACTTGTTCCTCTTGTCCTTGAACACATGAAGATATATGGGGAAACCAAATATCGTTAGATTTCCAACACCAGGCTTCACACCTGTAAACAGTTCTTCTCGAGTCTTATCACCTAGGGCTGGATGAGGAGTCCTATTTTGAACATAGATTGTTGTATTAGTGGATTCTCCACAAAGGAACTTCAACAACTTTTGATAATTCAACATGGCTTTGGAAACTTCCATGATAGTCATGTTATTTATTTCTACCACACCATTTTGTTCAGGATTCTAAGGTATGCTGGTATCCTTATTAATTCCAACCTTCTTTCAAAAGTCAATGAAGTCATTACAAGTATATTCTCCACCATTTTTAGATCTGAAGACCTTGATCCTTTTCCCTGTTTGATTATCTCTCAGAGCCTTGAAGTCTTGGTGTTAGCACTATAAATGTTAATAGTCTCACCACCATTGTATCATTGTTTTCGATTTTTTCTTGTTTCCTAGCCTATGTCAAAGTTCTATTCATTTTCAATAAAATTCAAAAAGAGTCTCAAAACCAAAATATTTTTAAGTTTTATAGGTGTCATTGTGTCTTAGGTCCATAAAAAGAAGTTAAAACCATTGTTTTAACTTAGGTTAGTGTCAAAAGTTATTGGTCATTTTAGTAATAAAATAATAGCTGCTCTTTCCCAGTTAGCAACTACCCTTTTGAAGGTTACATTGGTGACACAGAGAAAATGGCAACTATTTCTTCAGGAGCCTATTTTCATTGGTGACATAGAGAAAAGCGAAGCTATTTCTCTGAAGTTTGGTAACATTGAAACACAGAGATAAATGCAACTATTTCTCTAAAACTGCGTAAGGAGCTGCAAGGAGTGTTTTAAGGGAAAAGATCATTCTCCTTTGAAATTAATTGAAAAGAGGCATTTATCAAGTGAAAAGATACTACTCTTTGAATGTTGAAGGTCTACTGAAACAAGAGGTATTACCTTGATGAAAGGTGTCTATTGGAGGATTTATTAAAAGGAGTCAAAAACTCAAGTAAGGCAAATATTTTTTATAGAAAATCTGGTTTTACAAGCAAACCCATTAAGTAGCTATTACCTGGAAAATTCACGCAAGGAGCATTTTTCAGAGAAAATATCATTCTCCTTTGAAATTAATTGAAGATCTTCTATGTTATGAGATTTTATTCTTTTTAAAAGGGTAATTATTTCTAAATTAGAAGTAATATTATAAAGGGGTGATTATATTGTTGGTGGACCTAACCTATAACTATTCATTATGGCTGAAGCGGAAAACAAGGTACAAGGTATCAATCTTTTAATGATGTAGAGGAGTGATGTATTGTATGCGGTGACTTGGTGCTCAAATTTGAATCATTTCAAATCCTGTCAATTAAACCATACCATGATTAAAGGCGTAGACTCCAGAGGATTAGGTTCGATGTTTTCATGAACAAGTTCTCCAAGAAAGTTACAGCTAATAGTGTTACATTTTCCAGCAAATAGCTTGTCATCTCAAGCAAGAAATGAGGGATGGGTGTAGGGTTTCTATCTCTATTTGGAAAGATGTATATGGCTATATCTGCAAGTGGTGGAAAGCTAAGTCATCACCCAAGAAATAGCACGAAGACCGTGCTAACAATGCTTTGTCCAGGAAACATGAAAAAACAAAGATAGAGCCCGTGGATTTATCAAAAAGTATAGTTGATTCTTGTAATAATGGAGATTATGTGGCAATAAAGCTAAGACTGAACATCAAACTCATTTTTAATCCTAGTCTAAAAGATGAAATTATAAATGTTGATAAGAGCCCAAGAAATGAATCCAAGAAGACCAGACTCAGAAACAGAAATATGAAGGAAAAGGAAAAGCCAAAAGACTCACTAAGGCAGAGTTCCTCAAAATCTTCGCTTCTATACTTGATTTTATTTAAAAATTGAAGGCAAATCAAAGAAGGAGAAGCACACATTTTTGGCTTAATTGACAAATGCATCTATCTACAAGATTTCTGATAATATCTGCCTATTTATGAAGATAACTATTATTTCTTAAGTTTTTGTATAAAGGAAGTGGATGTAGTTTTTGTTAAAGCCTCAAAGGGTGCTGCTGAGGAGTAATTACATGCATGCATTATCAACAGAAGAAGCTGCTACCAGGTGTCAATTGATCAAGTTCCCTTCCAAATTTTAGAATTTTGTTTTTGCACTTTTTGGGGAGAGATCCAGATGTCAACTTCAACTGTTATTTGCACTTTTTGAGGAAGTGGTTATACCAGAAATGAGGAGCAGTTTGCCAGCAGCTTACCACATCACTCCAACCACTTCGAATTATATGCCATCATGTTGTTTACTTTTATTATGTTGCACCACTTTGTATTATGGTTTAGGATAAGCTTCACCTTATGTATAGGAATTTAAGAACTCCTCTAGAACAGATTCACACTTTTTGTGGAAATATCAACATAATATCTTTCGTATATATATGATGAAACTCAATGGAGAAAGGGTTCATGGTTTGTGAATCTTATACTCATGTGATCATTGTATTTTTTTTCAGTTAATGACATTGAGAAGAATTTTGAGGACTTATTATCATTTTTTTATGTGTATTGTTAATATTTCTTATGTGTTTTCATACGTAAAGCTCTCCTGTTCCAGTTTGTAATTTCTAATACTGTGTTGAAGCCTAGAAAATCTCTGCTTCAAACATCGGGGAAAACCACTCGGTCGGGACCTTAAGGCAACTCCTTTTCCGTTTGGTATGGTGGCTCCGACTGGATTTAAAGGACCAGTTTCCTTGTAACTAAATGGATTGGATTGGATGGGTGGAAATGGGACTAAATTAACTGAAATAAAACTATCTAATTTAAGCTAAATACTGATAAGGAAATTCTAACACTAACCCGGGTAATTATATGTGAATACAACTTAATATTGTTCCAATTCAACAATAACCATGAAAATGTATTATTAATTAAATTGAAATATGCAGAAACAAATAAAGATAACTCTGTTTAAGAAATTAAACAGAGTTATATTAACATATTGCATTTATCATTGTATACCATTTACATGTAACTATGAAAAATAATGTTTCAATTATACTCAGAAATGATATATAAAAGGAAGCATTGTGAAAACAAATATACATATAAATGATAGCAATTTTAAAACGAATATCATAAGACAAAAGAGATCAACAGTGAACAGATAGAAATACCTTATTCATCTTGAGGACTTTCAAATGCAATCTGATACTCTATCCAGTAACTCTAATGCAAAATCAAGTTCCAAGGTACAGAAATGCAACACTTCAAAGATAATTCCGGATGAAAATCACCAGATGTGATCCTTTTTAAAAAATATATAAGACAATGGAGTACAGAAATGCAATATCCAAGTCCAAAAATATTAATATCTAGGACCCCTCTCTAAATGCATGAGAGGGGTTTAAATACTACTTAACTAATTCTAAAAATAGTTTATTACAAAAATTAAGGATTCGGTTCAATGACCGTCCTTTTCCTAGGCTAAAATACAGTGAAATTAAAACTAAATCTATCTATCTATTAACTTGATCTCTAAGCTTGCAGGCATCTAGCATAGTTTTGAGAAGATGCGGTTGACCGACTTCAGAATTCAACTGTCCTGAAAAGACAGATTCGGAAAGCGTAGGAGAAATCTTCTCTGTAGCATTGATGATACAATTGAGCGCACTGTGCTGACTGTGTGGCTTCACCAAGTACATCCAGTATGAGTCCCAATTCAATCTTGACAGCCCTTGGATGGATTTTTCTCTTTCTTCTGCCTTTTGCCTCCATTATGTTTGCAGTTGATTTGCCTGTGGGAGATATCCTGGAACAGTTTCAGGAATCAAGTTAGCTTTGTGTAAATTGTCATTTACACAATCCGTGAGAGTGTTTGCTGCTGTAGCCGCCTCCTCTGCTGCCTTTTCTGCCCTTCTGATTTGTGCATCCCAGTTATTGAAGAGTATTTCCTTATGGTTTTCATTAATGATGGGTGCACCAGCTTTTCTGCCTTCTTCTGTCTTTTGCCCTGCCAGATAATCATTGATATTTTCATTAATAAAATCATAATCATTTCGTAAATCTACGACATGATTTGTGATTTTATCACTCTCTTGGCACAAAGAATTCCATTGCAAGATTTTTTGGCAGAAAACTTCCTCTTGTTGCAGTAGTTGATTGTTCAAAGAGATGGTTTCTGAAATGAATTCTGGAAGCTTAGGATCATCTTTATGCTGATCTTGGATAATCTGTATTTGTTTGTCTTTATCAGCCAAGCTTTTTTGATGTCCTATTTGCATTTATTGAAGTTGTTGTTGTAACTCTTCAAGTTTCAATTGTGCTTCCTTATTGGCCTGTACCTGTTGCAATTGTTGTTGCAGAGCTTTTACCTGTTCTTCTTTTTCATTCAACAAAAGTTGTATCTCAACTGCTTTATCAATTGTTGCAGAAGCATAAGCTCCTGTTATTTGAGTTAACTTAGTGAGATTATGAGTAGGTTCTGTGGCAGGATCTTTCCACAGAACATTTACTTGTTCTGCTTCAGTAGCAATTGCACTTTCTATTTTTCTCTTTTTTCTCTGTCTCTTCACTACTGCTTTGTATTTTGGGCTGTAGAATACATCCAGAGGAGGAATTTCCTCTACATTAAGTACAATTTCAGAGGAGGATGTGATTGGTATGTGCTCTGTCACTGCGACTGTGTTGCTTGTTCCTGTGTTCAAAACTTTGGTTGTCTGGACAGGGGTCTGTACATTCTGTCCTTCTACATTAATCAATTGGTTAAAGGTTTCCCATTCTTTGTCTAACTCAATGGTGACTGTCTGTTGCTGTACATTGGTTGGAGGAGGATTTGTCTGTTGAGAAGTCAAAATTTGTTGTTGAGTAAGTTCTTTTGATTGTGCAGAATCTTTAATGGATTCTTCCATTTTATCTTCCTTTTCATTAGACTTATTGGAATGTTCAGAATCTCTGTCAGATTTTGATTTAGATTTACCTGTACTTGAACTGCCGTTAAGACTAACACTAGGAGTTTTCTCCCTTGCGGGCTCTAAGCGTAGATTATCCAAAGGAATAGGAATTAGTCTCCTTTCTCTGTAAAGCTTGAATTCCTGAAATTTCTCTGGAGATAGCTGAGCTTGAGCTGAATTCAAAACTTCTTTAAATGAATTTATTGCTTGGAACATATCATCAAAAAGATCATGTTCCCCGGAAAATTCCCTTACTTTGATTGCATTGGTAAAATTATTAACAATATCATTTGGGTCGAATAACCTTCTCGAGAATTTGAACAGCTGTAGGCATGTAACGTTGCCTATTTCTTGAAATGCATGACCAATATCAAACAGTGAAAATGTTCCACATTTTATGGGAAATCGTGGCCAAATGCCCTTTTTCTTCTCTTTTAAATATTTTGTTATACCTCCCTGGCCACAGGTCTGATAAGCAATTTCCCGAGCTACAAGTCTATCTGGAACATATAGGGGTAACACATGGGGAGAAGCATAACTTCCAAAAACCCTAATATAAGTGAACAATTCTTCTCCAAACCATCTCGCGATGGGGAGAATATCAACCTCCGTTTCTGAGGATAACCTTGGGGCATCCTTATTATACAATGTTCTGTACAATGGCAGCATTATTCCATGACAAATTTGGTAAAAATGGGGAACAAACTTAGACTCCCACATTTCTTTATGGTACACATGAATGGGCAAAGGATCATGGATATTCCATTTCCAGCCCATCACAGGGAATTTAGAGACATATGACAGATGCCTAAGACATACAGATAAATAAAAAGGCGGATAAACCCGCCGGGAAAACATTTCGTTTAGACCGTAATGAAAATAGCAAGCAGTGAGATATCTTGTGATAGGATTTGGCCCAAAATGAAACTTACAATTGTAGAATTGGATGTCTACATTCAACAAAGGAAGCCATTCGGGGTAAGATCATATTTATGTCAGCTTTCCAAAAGCCTCGTATAATATGGCAAAGAAGTAGTGTTCATTAAGAGAGGTAAGTGAACCCGTGGCTGCATACCTTGTTTGTTTTTCTTCAATGGTCTACTTTTCGTCCACTTTGTGCATTCTCACAAATTTGAATGTTCTCCTGCAAGTGAATTCATAAATTGTTTGTTAAAAGTCGCCCGAGGTTCTCGCAATTTGCATATTAATCTCAGATCTTCTATGGTGAATGACCTGATATTAGCTCCTTCGATGGAGTCTTCAATTGTCTGTCTGAAGACAAGACCCAGCATCATCTCACCATGTCTGTATATGGGAGAATCCTTGGCCTTGCTGCTATTCTATGCAGAAATGAGCAAGCCAAGTCTCTAAGGGTTGCTTCAGACATATTCTTTGAACCTGCTGTAGCTGCAACTTTTATCACCACAGGGTTTTCATTTTCTAACAGATTATACATTCCCTCCCAAGTGGATATACCGGCATCCTTGTTACAGGCAGTGTCTGCGTATAGCAAAGCCATTTCTTTGTTCTCAGAACTTGAGCTCTTCTCCTTCTTACCCATAGTTTTTAACGGAAGCTTTATATAGTGGTTTGCTCCTTCGTGCCTGCGTTTTACGAATAAATGAGAGTAATGATATAAGAAAGGTGATGAGACTGTTTTGAATGTGAAAGCGGATGAAATATAATATTTAAATTGTGAAACGACTTTCAATCTAAACACAATCTCATTTCACATTAATAATCAATCCAATCATTTAATATAATCATTAAAGCGCATAACGGATTTGACATATGGGAAGATTGCCTTGGGATAGCACGCCTATATGAATCTGCGACATTGCGATCTGCGATTTGCTGCGCAATATCGCAATGTCGCAATATCGCAAAATGAAGTCATCGCAGTCATAAAAATAGCGCAAAAGCGGAAATTGCGCAATAGCGCAAAAGCGCATATCTCAATATCGCAAAAGCGCAATATCGCAAAGCGCAATATCGCAAAAGCGCAAAAGATATTCATTAATCATTTCTGTTTTCTACGCTATGCGATCTACGATCAATGCGTTTTATACATACCATTTTGTTATGGATGCGCTATCTTGTTTAAAGAGTAATTTTATTATAATCTATCATAAACTAAAGTGTTTCTAAATATTATTTCTAAGGGATTTCTATAGGTTTATGATAGAAAGTTTTATTTGAAAAGGCAAACAAATACTAATTGATTTTTTGGATTTTTTAACTAAGGGTCCTCATTTATTTAGTATTATTACTAATAATAAATAAAAGGGGGGTTGTTGCTGGTCACAACAATTGGCGATTCACTGAAAGAAACAGTTATCTCTGAAAAATAAAATGAACATTCTATCTTTAGTAAGTAAAGGTTTTTAAAGATAATGAAAATTATCTTAGGATAATTCAAATAAAATGTAACTATGAAAAATAAATAAAAATCATTTCATAATTTCTTTCTAATTCCTTAAGAAATAAAAAAAAAACATTTTGGGTTATATCAAGCTTTGATTGGTGCTAATAATGAAGTGGATCTCTCCAAGTTTTGGTTTTATAATATACTCTATTGCCATAGGTATTGCCTCTGCTGCCAGCAAACGTTCATAGTCTCGACAGGGTTACCTTCAAACCATTAACCATTCATTGTCCCATCCAACTAAAATTATGACTTTTTAAAAGATAAATTCATAAGACCTATTATCTCATGTTTTTGTCTTTTATTTATTTTTATTTTAAGAGCCAATGTTCTGGTTTGGCAGCTAGTTAATAACAATGCCATTCACTAGTTATAATTAAACTGAACAAGCTAGCTTGTGATGAGACCCCTTGTCTTATATTTATAAGCCATTACCCTGTTTTGGTATGCAATATTGGTAATGTCAGTTTTATTACTCCTTATGAACATGGTAAGTCGGCTCGTAATGATACCTCTTATCTCTTAAAATTTTCGTATAACTTCTTAGAATTACATTCTAAAAAATCACAACTTAAATGGATGGGGTGAAATAGTTTAATCCTTAAGAATCAATGGATGACAATTTTCAGAGTTTTTTGAATTCCAAAACTTTGAAAAAATCTATACTTTGATAGATAACCTTTCTCTGCTTAATAAACTTATAATAATTTACATTTTTCTCAAGTTTTCAAAAGATTATGTAAATGATTGAAATAATCTTTTCAAATTTTAACATCTTATTTTAAACTATTCAAAAACTGTAATCATTACTTTAAAAATTCTTATTTACACAAAATAAATATTTATAATATTTTTCCGAAGAAATTTTCTCAAATAGTAAACTGTCAATCAGAGACTCATAAACAACCTTTATTTGTAAAAACAAAAAAAACAATAAAAAACTTTGCAGAAAGAAATATGTACAATTTAAGAAGGGGTTACCTCCTTATGAAAAGAATTTCTTCAAGATAAGCCCATTTACATGAAAAGACTCTCTCTTACCTGTTAGATCTTAGAGTATGAATGTATTTGAGCTTATCTTCTCAACGATCTGAAATGGTCCAAGCAACATTTTCTGAAACTTGGTATGTTTACCTTTTTCTTCGTGTGCTTTATCCCATTTCAAAACGAGATCACCAATTGACAAAATTTTTGAGCCGGTAGAACTTGCATCAAAAGAAGATTTTACAAGCTGTTGATGTTTTTCATGAGTAATTTTTGCTTTATTCCTATCTTCTTCTAATTTAAGGATTTGATCATATCTCAATTGAATGGATGAAGAAGGATTTTCTTCAATAAACTGCATTAGGGCTAATGATGGAAGAGTTAAATTTGATGGTATCACAGCTTCTTTTCCATAAACCAGATTGAAAGGTGAAGTCCCTATTGAAGCTTTTTCAGTGATACGATCAGCCCATAACGCAAAGATTAAATATTTGTGCCAATTCTTTTGATTTTGATCAACGGTCCTTTTAATGATTTTGATAAGGTTTTTATTAGTGGATTCAGCCAAACCATTACCTTGTGGATAATAATTTGTTGAATATTTTAATTTAAAACCTCTTTTGACTGCAAATTCAATTAAACTATTTCCAGAGAAGTAAGATGCATTATCAAAAACAAGAGCTTGAGGTACACCAAACCTGGTTATGATGAATTGATCTATGAAATCAATAATTGCATCAGAATTGGCTACCTTCAATGGGATTTCCTCTACCCATTTCGTAAAGTAATCAGTTGCAGTAAGGATGTACTTGTGCTGTTTGGAAGAATGAGGTACTATTTCACCAATAATGTCAAGCCCCCATTGTTCAAATGGTTGCTCAATACTCACTGGTTGCAAAGGAAAAGCTGGTTTCCTTTGTCTTCCACTTGCAGTTTGACAAATTCTACACTTCCTTACGTAATCATGTGTATCTTTAAAAAGGGTAGGCCAGTAATAACCAGCACGAATTATTTTGTGAGTTGTGGTATCACCTCCAAAATGACCTCCTGCTGGTCCATCATGCAATTCCTGCAAAACCTTTTTAGCTTCAGTCTTTTCAAGGCATCTTAATAAAATTGAATCATAATTTTTTCTAAATAACACATTATCAATGATCTCATATTTAATAGCCTTTAACCTTAAAGCGCGTTTACTCTTATAGTTGAGATTAGAAGGAGCATACCCATTTTTTAAGTAATAGATAAGATCAACATACTGAGATCCGAAATTTGTAACATTTATCTGACTTACTTGAATATCTTGATTTGAATCTTGATTTTCTGGTATATTATGAGCTCCTGCCAATAATCTACAAAAACCTTGTCCTCTAACAATCTTAGCTGGTTTAATATCAATATCATATTCTTGCAAGGCTGTTACCCAGTTAGCTCTCTTTTCTCCTACTTCTTTTTGAATTAATAATTGCCTCACTGCAGAGAATGGGACAATGATTTTTGTATGTGTCTTCAAGAGAAAAGGTCTGAAATGTTTGATTGATTTAAAAACAGCAAAGGCTTTTTTTTCAACATCGGAATAATTAAACTCATCTCCTTGCAGATTTGAGCTAAAGAAAGAAATTGGTGCTTCGATTTCTTGATCATTGAGTTGTGTTAAAACGGCTGCATAGGATGTTTCAGTGGCCAGAGTATACAAAGTAAAATCTTTAGAAAAATCCGGGGTATTTAATGCTGGTGCATTAATGATCGCTCGTTTGATTGAATCAAAAGCTTCTTTTTCTTTATGCGTCCATTTGAATATTGAATTCTTCTTGATCATATTTTGCATAGGTAAAACAATTAAAGAAAAATCATGAATAAATATTTTAACAAAATTGATCTGTCCAAGAAATGATTGCATGGATTTTTTGTTATGTGATAAATAAATATCAGAAATTTCTTTCACTCTATCTGGATCAATATATATACCATCTTTTGACACAACAAATCCTAAGAGTTTCCCTTCATCTAAAGAAAAGAAAGATTTCTTTGTATTTAAGGAGATACCAAACCTTCTACATTTTTCAAATATTTGTTTTAAATCATGTAGATGATTGGCTCTCTTTTTTGAAAATACTGTTATGTCATCAAGATAAACAACAACTGATTTATTGATCAGACCTTTGAATGCTATATCCATGGCTCTTTGAAAAGTTGCTCCTGCATTTATTAGACCAAAAGGCATTTTCTGATAAGCATAAGTTCCCCATTTTGTTCTGAAAGTTGTTTTCAATCTGTCATCTGGATGAACTAAAACTTGATTATACCCCGAAAATCCATCAAGAAAAGACATAAGTTCAGAACCAGCTACCTTTTGAAGTATCTGTTCCATGGTTGGCAATGGGAAATTGTCTTTTAAACATGCCTTCTTTAAATTTCTGAAATCAATACATATTCTTATATCACCATTCTTCTTCCTTACAGGTACCATATTGGAAACCCAATTAGAGTGCCTGACTGGAAAAATGATTTTAGCTTTCAAAAGTTTATTAAGTTCTGATTTGATTTGACTTTCGAGATTTGGATGGATCTTTCTCAACTTCTGTTGAACAGGTTTAATATCAGGAAGCATTGGAATTGTATGTTGAATAATCGAAGTATCATATGTTTTTAGATCATCGTAATTCCAAGAAAAAACATTTTTATACTTGTTCAGCAGTTTAATGAATGCATTCCTTTCCTCTGGTGTTAAATTGAGTCCTAAGTTAATGTTTTGAGGTTTAGAATCAGAACCAAGATTTACTAATTCAAACTTCAAGGTAGAGCTTTGAAGTTTAGTATTAGTGACTTTCTTGAATCTGTCTTTAATGTCATATAAATCCTCTAATTTAACAACAGATTTTGGAATGGGGTTTTCATTATCTTTTGAAGCAATTTGTAAATCATGATCATCTTCGTCAATAATTTACTCATCATATGATTTCTCTGAGGTCATGAAATTTAGAATATCTTGATCATGATAGAATACTTTCCAATTTGTAACATTATCTGGGACAGATGGACGAAAAATCAATTCTACAGAAAACCTATCAGGACTGCAATCTTCAGCAGGTAGGAGTTTAGATGCAACATTAGCTAACAAGTCAGCTGATTTATTCTGATTTCTAGGAATAGGAGAAATATTGAATTCTAAAAAATGAGTGGTGAGGTCTTGTACTAGGGTTTGATAGTGTTTAAGATGTCCTAAAAGGAAATGAATAGTATTCCTAACTTGTTTAATGACAATTTCAGAATCACCAAAAACTTTCAAGTATTTAACATATAACCCTATAGCTTTATAAAGTCCTTGAACCAAGGCTTCATATTCTGCAGTATTATTAGTACACTCAAATTATAATCTACATGACAGCATGGTTTTCTCCCCATTTGGATCAATTAGGATGCATCCAGCTCCAGCTCCATCACTAGATTTCGATCCATCAAAATATAATAACCAAAATAAAGACTTATCTATTGGCTTATCTACAATTACATCAGAAATATTTACAATTCTGGAAGAATCAGATTGTGAAAAATTTTCTATCTGAGAAACAAAAGTATTTACAGAAAACGGTGATTGAGGAGCCTTGAAATTTCCAAGGAATGATTCAGCAGAATAGCCTCCAAGGATATTGTTGTTGAATGCTACAGGTTCATTAGGTTGTTCAAATTCAGTGACAGTGTGCATCATATGTTTTTCTTGTTCAATTTTGATTTGATTTGGTTTCCCTTTGTAGGGAAGCCACATATGTGAATAATCGGTTGAAATATAACTGTTAAGTTTCGCAGACCAGTCTCTGCTCAAGATTAATCCATAGAATTTAGGAATATCAGCAATCAGAATATCAATTCTTTGGACAATCCTAGGATCTGAGGCTAATCTGATAGTAACTGAATTGATTTCTCCTACCACTTGGACTTTAGAGTGATCCAACTGAACGATATGAACTGCTGATTTCTGTGGTTCAATATTCAATTTAGCACAGACAGAATTAGGCATTATATTGGAGGAAGCTCCAGAATCAATCAAACAATTGTGCAGATTTTTATTGTACATCTCATAAGTCAAAAGAAAAGGAGGAGTTTGAGAATTTGACTTTTCCCCAATGAGCACAGTATCAGTAGCATCTACTTTATCTGGGGGCTTACCAGTTCCTCTTGCTGCTTTTGCAACTACACCGCTTGGTAAAGGAGCAATTGGTATAGCATTTAATTCTTTCAATAGCAACTTTTGTTGGTGTTTTAGTTTGCTGAGTTCATGTAAGGAAATGTTGGCTTTGATATTTTTCATGTCTTCTACAATGTTGTATTCCATAGGATCTGACACTACTAAAGTTTTCGTTGTTGATGTGAGAGGATTAGAAGAGGATGGCTGATTTTGAGTAGGTGATGGAGAAGTTTTCTTCACAATGGGTTTGTCTTTGGTACTTGGAGTTGTAATTTTCTTTTTAGGAACTGTTTGTACTGGTTCTACTGTAGATTTACTCCTATTACTTACAGGCATAGCTTCTTCACAATCAGAATTAGGGAGAATAAAATCCCACATTCCATTCAATTAAGCTATTTCTTCATTTTCGTCTTCTTGATCTCATACTATGGATGTATCTTCTTCTTCTTCCTCTTCTTCTGATACCGCATTAGAGATTGCATTGGGAGGTTTAGATTCAACTTGATTTCTTCTGAAATTTCGGAATGGTTTCTTGGAAGAAGTTTCAGTCACTTGTTTTTTAATTTCAACCATTTCATTTGACATGGTTTTAAGAACTTTCTGTAAACCTTCCATGTCGTATGGATCTTTGGCCTTTTTCTTTAAATCATCTTTGAAGCTGACCTTCTTTGATTTCCTTTCCTCAATAGCATTTTTCTTTTCCAGAGAAGTAATACGTTTTTCCACTGCAATAGCTTCTTTCATATTCTCAGCTAATGTAGGCTTTGCAGCTCTGTCTACGAAAATTGCTATGTTTGAGGGTAAGGCAGTTATATACCATTCGATTCTGACTTGCTCACTAGGTTGTGAATCTGTATGAATTTTGTTCAAGATTTTGTTGAATCTAGCATTGAATTCTTTTATAGGTTCCTTGGGCTCTATCTTCAAATTTGAGAGATCATTGAGTAAAGTTGCAATTGATCGGTCATCTCCAAATTTGGTCAAAAAATGATCTGCAAAAATGTCCCAACTCGTTATGGATCCTGATGGTAATGAAAAATACCATGATCTTGCTACTCCTTGAAGAGTATATGGGAATAATCTAACTACAACATCTTCGTGTATGAATCCATTCAAATTAATAGCCAGCATAAAGTTATTGATATGTTCTTCAGCTTGAATGTTAAGATCTGGGCTAAACTTTGGAAGCCATTTTCCAGGATTGTCTAGTAAATCATGTAAAGGTGCAGCCATGTTGACTGCTCCTGGAGTAGACCATGGTCTCTGTGCCATTATTGGGACGACTATTGGAGGAATAGTAGAAACTGGTGGAATTTGAATAGAAGTGGTTGGAATAGATGATGTTGAGATTGATGAGGATTGAGTAGAAGATGTTTGTGGAGATGATGATGAAACAACTGTACTTTGTTGAGTTGTGGTTTTGGAAACAGGTGATTGAATATGAGATGATGAACTTGTATCACTTTCTGTTTCCAATTGAATTCTTTTTGTTTTGCCCTTACTAGGTAAAGGAAATACTTTCGGAGGAATACCAAGTTTTTCACTTTGCAACCTAGTAAGAGGTTTCGAAGGAATAAATTTTGAGCTTACACTACCTTCAGATATTTCAGACTCTTCAAGAGATAATGAGAATCCTTTCAATTTATGAATTAGATCTTGAACTTCAGGAGATTCAGGATGTTGTTTGTCTGAATGTTTTGAGATTTTGGTAGTGGGTGTCTGAATATTTTCTGCAATTTCTTCTCTTGGATTCTGAATTTCAGAAGAAATTGAAGAAGTTAATGAGGGTGTTTTTCTCTCAGAATGGCTTGTGGATAAATATTTACTTGCCATTCATAGCTCAGGCCCTCCTTCTAGCACCAAAAATGTTGAAGCCTAGAAAATATCTGCTTCAAACATCGGGGAAAACCACCCGGTCGGGACCTTAAGACAGCTCCTTTTCCGTTTGGTATGGTGGCTCCGACTGGATTTAAAGGACCAGTTTCCTTATAACTAAATGGATTGGTTTGGATGGGTGGAAATGGGACTAAATTAATTGAAATAAAACTATCTAATTTAAACTAAATACTGATAAAGAAATTCTAACACTAACCCGGGTAATTATATGTGAATACAACTTAAGATTGTTCCAATTCAACAATAACCATGAAAATGTATTATTAATTAAATTGAAATATGCAGAAACAAATAAAGATAACTCTGTTTAAGAAATTAAACAGAGTTATATTAACATATTGCATTCATCATTGTATACCATTTACATGTAACTATGAAAAATAACGTTTCAATTATACTCAGAAATGATATATAAAAGGAAGCGTTGTGAAAAAAAATATACATATAAATGATAGCAATTTTAAAATGAATATCATAAGACAAAAGAGATCAACAGTGAACAGATAGAAATACCTTGTTCATCTTGAGGACTTTCAAATGCAATCTGATACTCTATCCAGTAACTCTAATGCAAAATCAAGTTCCAAGGTACAAAAATGCAACACTTCAAAGATAATTCCGCATGAAAATCACCAGATGTGATCCTTTTTAAAAAATATATAAGACAATGGAGTACAGAAATGCATGAGAGGGGTTTAAATACTACTTAACTAATTCTAAAAATAGTTTATTACAAAAATTAAGGATTCGGTTCAATGACCGTCCTTTTCCTAGGCTAAAATACAGTGAAATTAAAACTAAATCTATCTATCTATTAACTTGATCTTTAAGCTTGCAGGCATCTAGCATAGTTTTGAGAAGATGCGGTTGACCGACTTCATAATTCAACTGTCCTGAAAAGACAGAGTCGGCAAGCGTAGGAGCAATCTTCTTTGTAGCATTGATGATACAATTGAGCGCACTGTGCTGACTGTGTGGCTTCACCAAGTACATCCAGTATGAGTCCCAATTCAATCTTGACAGCCCTTGGATGGATTTTGCTCTTTCTTCTGCCTTTTGCCTCCATTCTGTTTGCAGTTGATTTGCCTATGGGATATATCCTGGAATAGTTTCAGGAATCAAGTTAGCTTTGTGTAAATTGTCATTTACACAATCCGTGAGAGTGTTTGCTGCTGTAGCCGCCTCCTCTGCTACCTTTTCTGCCCTTTTGATTTGTGCATCCCAGTTATTGAAGAGTATTTCTTTATGGTTTTCATTAATGATGGGTGAACCAGCTTTTCTGCCTTCTTCTGTCTTTTGCCATGCCATATAATCATTGATATTTTCATTAATCAAATCATAATCATTTCGTAAATCTATGATATGATTTGTGATTTTATCACTCTCTTGGCACAAAGAATTCCATTGCAAGATTTTTTGGCAGAAAACTTCCTCTTGTTGCAGTAGTTGATTGTTCAAAGAGATGGTTTCTGAAATGAATTCTGGAAGCTTAGGATCATCTTATGCTGATTCTGATAATCTGTATTTGTTGTCTTTATCAGCCCAGATTTTTGATGTCCTATTTGCATTTCTTGAAGTTGTTGTTTGTAACTCTTCAGCCACTATGCTTCCTATTGGCTCCGTACCGTTGTACCGATGAAGTGTGGAGCCTTTATCTGCTCTTCTTTTTCATCCAACAAAAGTTGTATCTCAACTGCTTTATCAATTGTTGCAGAAGCATAAGCTCCTGTTATTTGAGATAACTTAGTGAGATTATGAGTAGGCTCTGTGGTAGGATCTTTCCACAAAACATCTACTTGTTCTGCTTCAGTAGCAATTGCACTTTCTATTTTTCTCTTTTTTCTCTGTCTCTTCACTACTGCTTTGTATTTTTGGCTGTAGAATACATCCAGAGGAGGAATGTCCTCTACATTAAGTACCATTTCAGAGGAGGGTGTGATTGGTATGTGCTCTGTCACTGTGGTTGTGCTGCTTGTTCCTGTGCTCAAAACTTTGGTTGTCTGGACAGGGGTCTGTACATTCTGTCCTTCTACATTAATCAATTGATTAAAGGTTTCCCATTATTTGTCTAAATCAATGGTGACTGGTTGTTGCTGTACATTGGTTGGAGGAGGATTTGTCTGTTGAGAAGTCAAAATTTTCTGTTGAGTAAGTTCTTTAGATTGTGCAGAATATTTAATGGATTCTTCCATTTTATCTTCCTTTTCTTTAGACTTATTGGAGTGTTTAGAATCTCTGTCAGATTTAGATTTAGATTTACCTGTACTTGAACTGCCGTTAAGACTAACACTAGGAGTTTGTTCCCTTGCGGGCTCTAAGCGTAGATTATCCAAAGGAATAGGAATTAGTCTCCTTTCTCTGTAAAGCTTGAATTCCTGAAATTCCTCTGGAGATAGCTGAGCTTGAGCTGAATTCAAAACTTCTTTAAATGAATTTCTTGCTTGGAACATATCATCAAAAAGATCCTGTTCCCCGGAGAATTCCCTTACTTTGATTGCATTGGTAAAATTTTTAACAATATCATTTGGGTCGAATAACCTTCTCGAGAATTTGAACAGCTGTAGGCATGTAACGTTGCCTATTTCTTGAAATGCATGACCAATATCAAACAGTGAAAATGTTCCACATTTTATGGGAAATGGTGGCCAAATGCCCTTTTTCTTCTCTTTTAAATCTTTTGTTATACCTCCCTGGCCACAGGTCTGATAAGCAATTTCCCGAGCTACAAGTCTATCTGGAACTTATAAGGGTAAAACATGGGGAGAAGCATAACTTCCAAAAACCCTAATATAGGTGAACAATTCTTCTCCAAACCATCTTGCGACGGGGAGAATATCAACCTCTGTTTCTGAGGATAACCTCGGGGCATCCTTATTATACAATGTTCTATACAATGGCAGCATTATTCCATGACAAATTTGATAAAAATGGGGGATAAACTCAGACTCCCATAGTTCTTTATGGTACACATGAATGGGCAAAGGATCGTGGATAGTCCATTTCCAGCCCATCACAGGGAATTTAGAGACATAGCAAATGGCGTCCATGACATAAGCAGATAAATAAAAAGGCGGATAAACCCGCTGAGAAACATTTCGTTTAGACCGGTAGTGAAAAATAGCAGTGGTGAGATTATCAGATAGGATTTTGGCCCAGTCTACAATTGTAGAATTAACAGCCATATTCAACAAAGGAAGCCATTCGGGTAAGATCATATTTATGTCAGGCTTTCCAAAAAGCCTGCATAACATGGCAGCAGTAAAACAATAAGGAGAGGTAAGTGAACCCGTGCTGTACATACCTTGTTTGTTTTTATTCAATGGTTCACTTCTTTTGGTCCACTCCTTTGTGCATTCTGCCAAATTTGAATGTTCTCTGGCAAATTCTTCCATAAATTGTTTGTTGAAAGTCGCCTGAGGTTTTGGCAATTTATACATTAATCTCAGATCTTCTATGGTGAATGACCCGATTAGCTCTTCAGATGGAGTTCTGAATTGTCTTTCTGAAATATCAGTGCTATCCAGCACCCATCTCACCATGTTTGTATATGGGAGAATCCTCGGCCTTGCTGCTATTCTATGCAGAAATGAGCAAGCCAAGTCTCTAAGGGTTGCTTCATACGTATTCTTTGAACCTGCTGTAGCTGCAACTTTTATCACCACAGGGTTTTCATCTTCTAACAGATTATACATTACCTCCCAAGTGGATATACTGCCATCCTTGTTACAGGCGGTGTCTGCATATAGCGAAGCCATCTCTTTGTTTTCAGAATTTGAGCTCTTCTCCTTCTTACCCATAGTGTTTAGCGGAAGCTTTGTATAGTCGTTTGCTCCTTCGTGCCTGCGTTTTACGAATAAATGAGAGTAATGATATAAGAAAGGTGATGAGACTGTTTTGAATGTGAAAGCGGATGAAATATAATATTTAAATTGTGAAACGACTTTCAATCTAAACACAATCTCATTTCACATTAATAATCAATCCAATAATTTAATATAATCATTAAAGCGCATAACGGATTTGACATATGGGAAGATTGCCTTGGGATAGCGCGCCTACATGAATCTGCGACATTGCGATCTGCGATTTGCTGCGCAATATCGCAATATCGCAATGTCGCAATATCGCAAAATGAAGTCATCGCAGTCATAAAAATAGCGCAAAAGTGGAAATTGCGCAATAGCGCACAATCGCAAAAGCGCAGAATTGATAAGAGCGCAAAAGATATTTATTAATCATTTCTGTTTTCTGCGCTATGCGATCTGCGATCAATGCATTTTATATATACTATTTTGTTATGGATGCGCTATCTTGTTTCAAGAGCAATTTTATTATAATCTATCATAAACTTAAGTGTTTCTAAATATTCTTTCTAAGGGATTTCTATAGGTTTATGATAGAAAGTTTTATTTGAAAAGACAAACAAATCCTAATTGATTTTTTGGATTTTTTAACTAAGGGTCCTCATTTATTTAGTATTATTACTAATAATAAATAAAAGGGGGGTTGTTGCTGGTCACAACATACTGTTATATGTTTTTATGAGCCTCTTGATATGTTCATGCATATTATCAACTTTTATCAATCTTATTTAGTGAGCTTTCTTGATGAGATGTCCATAATGACTGTTTAAAGAGCATTCCATATGACAATAATTTTTCATGATATTCAATAAGAATATTGTAAGTCTTGAGATAGCCTTCTCTTATTGATACTTTGTCAAACTATTTATTGTATTATTTTTCATCAAAGTAGTGGAATTATGCCTTACAGACCCACTGTTCCTTCTGTAATTCCATGCTTTCTTCCTGCCATAGGATACAAACTTATCTTTTGCTACCATATCAAGTCTAAATATCCTAATTGATGTGACAGTGAATTTGACTGAAATCCCTTGTCAGTGATTGAGATCTTAAACCACCTACCCATTATATAATCCAAATCATTAAATTTCCCTAGAGCTTAGGATGTTACTCGTCAGACACTTTCCATAATCTAAGTGTTGATTCCAACGCTAACACCTGGAATATCTCGAATGCTTCATCCTTGTTCCATTCAAGTAGAATATCAATGTCTTCCAGGAGAAGTCATCCAAAAATATTATACAGTACAAATAGCCATCCCAATATTTTATCGGCATGGGAAATTAGAGGAAATTTAGCGTAAAAGTGCTCTCCTAAGGAAAAATAATAAAATAAGAGTTATGAATTTTTGAGGGAAAAGAAGAAAACTGTTTTTTTTTTATAATTGTATATTTGGTTTATCTCCTTATAGGTTTACTCAAGTCTCAATTGTAGACACTCTTTGGATGCATAATTAAATTCCACATCCAATGAGTACCCATTATGCATACTTTTGAGAAGACCCACATTGATAAAAAATGAAGATACATTAAGAAAGCATGTTCAAAATTGAAGATTGTTGAACAAAAATTTTTAACGTATTTTTAATTTTTATCAATGTGGGTCTTCTCAAAATTATGCATAATGGGTACTTATTGGATGTGGAATTTAATTCCGCATCCAAGGAGTGTCTACGCTTGATATTTGAGTAAACCTATAAGGAGATAAGCCAAAAATACGATTAAAAAAAGTAGATTTCTTCTTTTCACTCCAAAATATTTACATGTACCTCTTTTTAAATTTAAAGGATTTTGATTGGTTTACATATTATGACATGGAAATTAGATGAAATTTTCATGGGCACTTTTAGGCTGAAATTTCCTCCAGTGCCACATAAATCAGAATGGATGAGTTGTAGAATATCACTGGTCTTGTTTTTGCTGGAGGGGAATGGTGCCATTGACTTATTTCCATTGGCACATCTCAGATATACTCCATCATTGTTAGTTTGAGCTTTAGGCACCCAATAAATCATCCTTATAACTTTGGGCAGAGCTTCATAATGTAGATGAGAAAACCTTCAGTGCCATATCTCACTTTTATGATTGTTATCATGTACCATTGCTCATAGTGGTGTTCTATTGACTCTATAGAGTCCTTCAATTCTATATCCCATGGTGAAAGCATCCCTCATGTGAGATTATGAAGGCCAGGTGAGGATCTTTCCCCTTATGAAGGAAACTCTCATTCCTTTGTCTTCCAAGGCAGATATAGGTAATGGGTTCTTCTTTAGTCACATAACTTGCATCACATCATGAAGAAGAATGCTTTCCCCATAATCCAAGTGAAATTTGACAGAACCCAAACCCTTCATAAGATACATGGAATTGTCTCCAAGGTTGATATTTAGTATAGTATGTTAGCCGCCCTATTAAATTCTTGATAAGCAAGCTGGGGGCTAGTCTGTTTTGGAGCCTTCAAGGAATGCCTTTTCCCTGAAAACCCATCATCCTTGAAGTCTCTCCCTGCTTTGCCTTATAAAAATCCCCTCTGCTAAAATCCCATTACAAAGGACCCTCTGATTTCAAAAAATTGTGCTCTTAAAAGCCTTGATTTACCCCTTGTACCCCTGCAAAATACCCCTTTTCATCCCTTTCCTCCTTTGTCAAGTTTCCCTTGCTCCCCTCTTTTCCCCTATTAACCCTCTAAAACTCCCAAGATTCCCTTTAAATCCCGTTTTCGCCCTTTGTTTAAACCTTTATACCCCATTCCTTCCTATCATTACCCTTTGTAGGCCTCAAAATGAAATAAAAGGTTTAAAAACCCACTTTAAACATTATAATAGGCCTAGCCCCTTCTCTGCTAGCCCCTGCACCTCTTCTTTCACGTGATTCAGTGCCAAAAACACCTGCTAGGCCACAAAGGCATTTATCTCAGCGGGTTATCAGGAGTAGTTATAACCGTTGATCTGAGCAGGACGGATGGCAATCGCCACCCCCACAGAAACCACCATTAAAACCATCCATCACTGATCCTCGCATCTTGACCATCAATTTCCCGCAGATCTAACAGTTTGAATTTTACTCGCCTGTGGACCCCGCCCATGCGCATTATTCAGAAACAGCCCGGTTTTCATCACACCGCTAATGGGGGTCAGGCGGTTTTTCCTCATTGCCCAGCGATTCCATACACCTTCTGCCGCGTGTCCCCGCGTACGGCCCCGAAACCGCCCTCCATCGCGCATTAACTTTCGACCCGGGACACCACGCGATATCGTTGAGAGCCGTTGGATCTGGAGCAGTCCATCAAACGGCTGTCGCTCCACCGATATGCTCTTGATTTAACCCACGACCATCGTACCCCTGGCCCAATGTTCGTCATCCTCCGCTGTGTTTCCCGCCGTCGATCTCCTTTGAAATCTGACGGTCCAGATTGGTCTTCTCCCCACTGTTGACTATTCCACTGTCAACCGGTTCTGCCACGTGCCTCACCGTATTGTCGCCCCTCCCGTCTTACATATTCATTCAAAGGTCAGAGATTCAAAGGTTTTTTCGTTCATTTTTCCTCTGTGCCACCTTCTGACTGTAGTTTTCATCGTTTCCACCTCACTACAGGTCATCCACGATAGTTTCACCATCAAACCAGTCCGCATCATCAGTCTAGCCATCCCCCGTTGCGTCCACCACCCCCGTGTTTTTCTTAACAAGTTGTGTGTTTTTGCAGGGTTTCCAGAGAGGCGGAAAGCCGCCATGGTTCATAGGAATCATTGTAAGCGGCGCATTGAGCAGGCAGAATTAAAACTGAAGCTGGTACTACAGGGAAATGTCAAGAAAGGTGGCAGAAGTATAAATCCCATCGAAGGACGAAGTTTGAAACTTCGCAGACTCTATCCCGCACCATTAAAGCCCAGATCTTGCAGAATCGAGACATTTATGAAGCCGTGGAGGAAAACCAGCTTACGATCAAGGATTTTAGCATTCGGCATTGAGTTTTTAAGTTTTAATACAACAGTTTAGAGGCAAGGTACTGGTTTGAAGACCCCGAGGATCGAGCAGGAGGTCCTGTGCGCAGTAAAGATAACATCAGGGTTTATTCGCCAGCAGAATGTTTTTTCTTCATAAGGTACAGGGTGCCCATACAGTATTTATTCTACACCATGCCCCTGAAGAAATTTCCACCCTGACAGTAGTTCGAAGCTACCAGAGCATTTATGTGGCAAACTTCTCAGCGGTTGTTTATCATTTGTTTATTCCCCAGAAGTACAAAGAGTATTGTAGCCAAAATGCATCGAAGTCATATCAGAAATAAATAGAACCGGAAGAAGACCATTCTTTCATCCAAAGAGTGACAGGGATTAAATTCTCAAAATCTAATCAGAATGGGCTTCGACCCCCTTTATTTTCAGAAGTTTAATACTGAATTTAGTTCTTCACCTGCCTCCTCTGCTTCCCTTCAGCTATAAAACTCATGAGAGAACTATTGTAAAGGTTGTTGATCAGTTATCAGATAACTGCTAGTAGTTTCCTTTGGGACCAGTCTCTGCGTAAAGATTGTAAGATAGGTTGAGGGATATGTTGTCAGACTAAGTATTCAGCTATTGGAAATATGTACTTGATTGGTATTATTATTTAATATGACAAGCACATTTATTTGGATCCTGATCTGAAGTAGCGGTGATGTTTTCCAATCTCTGTGTTTACATTCATTTCATTTCATTTCTACTGGCTTGCATCAGAATATTGGCATAGGATTTACCCTTGTTAGGTACCCTATGTTTCTGCTCTCCTTGCCCTTTATGTTTCTCTTCTGAATTTATTATCTAGGGAATGTTTTCACTTGGTTTAACTAGTGTAGTGGATGATATTTCCTGCTCTCTGATGTTTGAATTAACTAAATTCAGTTCTTAGATGTTTTCTTGTTATAGATTTAGTTGGAAGATTTGGGAACACTGGGGATTAGAGTTAGCCCTGTCCACTAGGATCCTTGTACGACCTTCTGATCTGTAATTTTGTGCTCTAAAATCTGTTTTATCTCCTCCCTCCTACTTTCCATATCACATAATCATCTTGAAGATCCTAAGTTTCAGATGACTAGCCCAATTGAAAGCCTGCCTGTTGAGTAGCAAGCAAATCCTTTCCTGACTCCATTGCCCAATGGTTTTGAATATTTCCTGGATTATTTCACCTTTGCCTTATCCCTCTTTGCTCATCCTTATTTTACATTGAACCCTTCTTTCCTGATAACCAGCAACCAAAACAAACAATCAAACAAACAAACCCCGAGCTTTATAACTAGCCTAAAATCATAACATTTGAGCCTCAAAGACATAAACCTTTGCTCATACAGAGAGATCCCTCTCTGGACCCAGGAGGGCTAGATCCTGAGGTCTGAAAGTGGTTCTAATGTTGTCTCATCTTTTGGTCTTTCCAATCTGGCCAAAACATGGGAACCCCAACATAATGGCGACTCCGCTGGGGACTCTGAGGGTATTACACCTTAAACATCCCTAGGCACTCAAAACACCTACAATCTCTGGTTAGTTTGGCAGTTAAACACTCCTATCCTCACATCAACCTCTAGACCATTTTTTGTGTTTTCCCATACTCTTGGACAGAGTCTGGAAAGGGCCAGGTAGCCTCCGGATCTCACACTCTTTTAGAGGTGGCATATCTGGTAAATTCCCTCCCAGTCAATCTCTGGTTAGAGTTTGTTTTGTTTGAAGATATCCTTGAAAGGGACATCTCATAAGCACTGTGGTGGACAGTATACCCCTTAAGGACATCCTAAACCCTCCACCTGGCGACTCCATATTCCCTAAACATTTCAAAGACTCCACTAGTGATTAGTAGGCCTGCTGATTGTCTTGGTTTCACATCAGACTCCACTGGGAGACCAGCCCCCACAACAACATCAACCACAGTAGAAGTAACAAGTAGGGTTTAGCTGCTTGGTCAGAAACATACAAGAGCTTACCCTGACCCAAATCCACCTGAAATAGTTTACAGTCCTGAGAGCATCCTCAAGGGAACTCATACACCTAAAAGACCGACTATTTCCCAACACATCCATAGAGCTAATTCTACACCAGAACATCTTACAACTCTATCACACTTTCACCTTGACCTAGACCAATCAAGCAACTTATCTAGAACTAGGTCATTCATTAGCTTAGACCAGTTAAACCCTGAGCTTCCTGATTCACCATAGCAAGGTGGTAGACACCTTGGGAATAGACAGACCCCTCCATCTACACCTCATGATACACATTTCATACAAAACTTGGGGCTCAGTCACCCTAGATCCGCTCAAAAAACCTCTGCTGGTCATAATATCCCTATCATCCATATACCAGCTGCTCAAGCCCCTCTACCTCATCAAAATATCATTATGGCAGCCTGGTCTGAACCTCTGGCTTTACCCCAACCTCTAGTACCCTTACCCAATGATTATCAGTCAAAGATCCCACACTTCACTGCAAAAGAGCCCATCACAACCCAGCAACATGTAGATAAAATGGAGGATTCTTTTGACTACATGGAAATTGATGATGATACAATAAAAATGAGAATTTTTTCCCAAAGCTTAGGGGTGATGTGAAGAAATGGTTTAAAGGCCTGCCTCCAGGTAGCATCAATGACCTTCCGAGCTTGTATCAGACTTTCATAAACAAATGGGAAACTAGGGAAAATCCTCGCCAACTCCTAGCAGAATACATGGCCCTTAAAAGAAACACAGGAGAGAGTGTACATGACTACACAACGAGATTTAATAGCATTTACAATGCCCTCCCTCCTCATATGAAACCTCCACAAGGCATGGCATTAGCGAAATACCCTAAGGGTTTTGATGCTGACATGGCCTATGAGCTTAGAGATAAGGAATACAACACATTGGAGGACATGCAGAAAGGAACAATAAACATAGAGGCAAACCTGATTGAGAAAAGAGAAAGACTGAAATTTGAGAGAAAGGTAACATACAGAGATGGCAATGTGGCTTCCACATCTGACCAAAATTATGATAAACTGTCTAAAAATGTGGAGAGGTTACAACAAATGATGGAAAAGATGGTCGTCACAGTCAGTAACCAGAATAGAAACCAAAACCAGAACTAGAACTTTAGGAGAAACAATAACACTCCCAACAGACAAAGAGAATCAGATCAACAAGTTATTCCCCCATTCCAAGAGAATTTTCTTGATGAAGATGAGGGAATCATAGAAGAGTTTGAGGGGAACACAATTAATATGTTTGAAACAAAAGATTCAATCCATAGCTGTTATTCAGAAGAAGACCAGCCTTCACCCTTTGGTTGGGAGGAGGAATGGTTGGAATCTGAAGATTACAGATTGGGATTTGAAAATGCCATGATGCAAGTCAGAGAGCAATATGAACTTAGAAGCAAAAGAGTCAAGAAACCACTAAACCCAAGGCTTCTGAGACTACCATCAAGAAGAGACCTGAGAAATCTTCTAAAGCAACGGTTGAGAGTAGCAAACCATCAGCTGAGAGTTTTGGAAATAATAAAGAAAAATCCAACCAAAACACTAATGCACAAGGTAAACCAGCTAGCAGCACTAGCACCACAGTTAGTGCTCCTAATCAAGATGTCAAAAACACTATACATAATGAGAGTCAGCACATTGACTCAGCCACCAAAGCAGTGGCAAACAAAATAGAGATGAGCACTCCCAAGAGCCAGTCCACTTTCAATTTGGAAAGTGAGATTGCAAGAATTAAAATCTCCATCCCACTTTCTAAGCTGGCCACTCAGGATGTATATAAAGGCCAGATTTTGAGAGCTTTGAACTTAGGTGAGAATGGTGACTCTGTCAATTTGAATGATGATCAACCTGCCCTCTTGTTTGGTCCTAAGATAGAGGGGAAGTTTCAGGAAGGGGTAGTTCCACCTTTCTATATCAGTCTCAACATTCATGACAAGATCCTGCACAATGCAATGCATGATTCTGGAGCATCCCACAACCTAATGCCTAAGGTAGTTATGGAAATACTAGGTCTAGAGATAACCAGACCCTACAAAGATTTATACTCTTTCGACTCTAGCAGAGTAAAATTCCTAGGCCTGATCAAAGACTTGTCTGTGAGCTTAACTCAAATCCCAGCTAAATGCATGGTCATGGATGTTGTGGTGGAAGATGTGCCACCTAAGTATGGCATGTTATTATCAAGATCATGGGGAGCCAAGCTGCAGGGTACAATGTAGATGGATGGATCATATGCCACAATCCCAATCTTTGGCCAACTTAGAAAACTGTATAGGGAGACACAGATGAAATTCCTAGTCAGTAGCCCCGAAAAACTAGAAAATTTTCCTGTTTATTCTGTGCATACAGACCTTGACTGCTTCATCTTCTGCAATGACGAATATTTAGAAGGGTCAGAGTCCCAAAACAAAGATACAAACGGAGAGACAGAGACCATGGATTTTAACGTAATGGTTGCTCTGGATTTAGAGGAAAACGAAGAAGAAAACCACAATGAAACTTGTAGGATATGCGATGGAGACCTAACTCCGAGTGAACAAGAAACAACACATAAACAGCCATCTAGCCAGATCCCTGAACCTCATACATTTCATGAATAACAAAGTGATCCACAACCTAATACAGACCCTACAAGACAACACAGTGGCGAACCCAGTTGTAAGGGAGAAAACAATGATAGTCACGAGAATGGCCCCTTATGGGAAATGAGCTTTGACAGGTCTTGTACTAAAAGGACTGCAGGGGAAGGGGTATGGTTACGCAATACAGAAAATGACTACGCTGAGAGCCACGCCTGTAGTCTGCATTTCAAATGCAGAAATAATGTCGTTGAATACGAGGCTCTAATCCTGGGTCTGAATCTGTTGAAGAAAAAGGGAGCCCGTAGGATAACCGTAAAGGGAGACTCAGAGTTAGCTATTAAACAAGTGAACGGAGAATACATAGCCAAGCATCCTAGGCTGAGAGCATATAGGAATGACACCATGGATCTTCTGAAAACATTTGTTGAATACAAATTAGTGTTCGTTCCTAGGAGTCAAAATGTCATTGCGAATGGATTAGCTTGCTTGGCTAATGCATACCCCAAGGCTCCCGGAGACCAACAGATCATCATTCAGACTAAATTTAGATCTGTTGTGCCAGACAACAAAAAATATTGGTAGGTTTTTGAAGGTGATAAACAGTTTGAGGATTTCCTGGTAGGCAGAAACGAGTTTGAGTTTTCTGATTCAGACTCCAAATCTGATAGCAGTTTCCTAAGTGAAGAATCCTCAGATGAGGAAGAAACACCCTGTAACATAGAAATAAACTCTTTAGATGAAAAGATTGGAAATCCAGATCGAAAATGTGAAAATGCAGATAGTGAAGAGATAGAGGTGCTGCAGGCCAAAGATAAGAATATACCTAGAGGCCTAGCACCCTTAGAGGACCTTTTTGACTTTGGTGATGTGGCCAAAAAGCCCACTATAGAACCTACAGACTCTGATGTGGAAGAATGTAACATAGGCACTGAAGATAATCCCAAAATCGTTAAACTGGCTAAGTCTCTACCTGCAGACATGAAGAAGAAATACATTGATCTTTTTAAGGAATTCATTGATGTGTTTTCATGGAGCTATGAAGACTTAAAGGCATATGACACAAATATCATTCAGCATAAGATACCCTTGAAAGAAAATCAGAAGCCCTTTAGGCAAAAACTTCGCAGAATCAATCCTAAACAATTGCCTGCAGTAGAGAAAGAGATCAAGAAAATATATGAAGCATGTATAATTGTGCCTGTGAGGTTCTCTGATTGGGTATCAAATTTAGTGGTTGTGAGGAAGAAAACAGGGGAAATCAGATTGTGTATAGATTTCAGGAATCTCAATAGAGCCTCACTCAAGGACAATTACCCTCTGCCTAAAATGGAACATATTCTTCAGAAGGTAGTAGGTTCTAAGAGGATTTCCCTACTAGATGGTTTCTCCGGATATAACCAAGTCCTAGTGATCCCAGAAGACCAAATCAAAATGACCTTTACCACTCCATGGGGTACCTTCATGTATGTGAAGATGCCTTTTGGATTGATGAATGCTGGAGCCACCTTCCAAAGAGCGATGGACATAGCATTTTCAGATGAGATAGGGAACTTCATTGTTATCTACTTGGCTGACATAATTGTCTATTCCAAGACTGAAAAAGAACACCTAGAACATCTGAGAAAGGTGTTTGAAAAATGCAGAAGGTTCGGTCTCTCCCTGAATCCCAAAAAGACTGTATTTTGGCAGAAGGAAAGCTTCTTTGCCACATCATATCCGAGAAGGGAATCAGGATAGACCCCCAACGAGTTGAGGGAATACTACAGATCACACACCCCAGAAACATCAAGGAATTACAGTCTTTCATTGGGAAGATTAACTTCCTTAGGAGATTTATTCCAAATCTGGCTGAACACCTTAGGAACATGACTAACATGCTGAGGAAAGGTGCAGTAGTTAAATGGACTGTGGGAGCTAAACAATCTTTTGAATCAGTGAAACGTGCACTTACCCAAGCTCCCGTCCTAATCAGCCCAGATTTCTCCAAATATTTCCTGATATTTTCATTCGCCTCCAAGCATACAGTGGCTGCAGTCTTGCTGCAGAAAAACACAGAGGGAATGGAACAACCAATTGCCTTCTTTAGCAAATCACTCAGAGATGCACCCTTGAAATACAACATTATGGAAAAACAGGCCTATGCTCTGATTAAGGCCTTGAAAGACTTTAGGGTATACATTCTGCATTCCCATACCATAGCCTATGTACCCAACATAGTGGTCAAAGATATCTTTTCCCAAGACCCAGATGAGAAAAGGGGCAAATGGATTGCTACAATCTTGGAATATGATCTTGAGATAAAACCCACCAAACTGATCAAAGTTCAAGTCCTAGCTCAATTAATGGCCGAATAAAATTTACAAGCCCTTGACATTAACATGATTGATGCCTTAGATGAGTAGGAAGGATTGCCTGATTCCACTGTTGAGGAGAAGTTTCAGAACTCTCCTTGGTACTCTGATATCCTTTACGTGCTCACAAATCTCAATGCCCCTCCAGAATTATCCAAATCTAAGGCCAAATTCCTGAAACTCAAAGCTAGAAACTGTTGCATTCTGAATGAGAATCTATATTGGAAAAATCCAAATGGCCTATTGCTTAAATGTTTGCCTGAAGCTGAAGCTGAAAGAATCAAACAAGAGTGCCAAGCTGGAGAGTGTGGAGGCCACCTGAGTTGTAAAGCCACTGCAAAAAAAATACTCAGGGCTGGTTACTATTGGCCTACACTCTTCAATGATGTCCATAAAATGATAATTTCCTGCCACAAATGCCAGATCTTTGAAGGCAAAAGAAAACTCCTCCCCCTTCCTTTGCAACCCATCACTGTTGAAGGTCCCTTTATGCAATGGGGCCTAGATTTCATAGGAGAAATTCACCCCTCTTCTTCTGCACAACACAAATGGATCCTAACTGCCACAGATTACTTCACTAAATGGATAGAAGCCATACCCACTAGGAATGCCACCGATTCTGTCATCATTAGGTTCCTAGAAGACCACATCCTATCTCGGTTTGGTTGTCCAAGGAAAATAATCACTGACAATGCAGCTGCTTTCGAATCCAAGAGAATGGTTGATTTCTGTCACAGGTATCAAATAGCCCTTGGTCATTCAACTGCCTATTACCCTCAAGGTAATGGCTTGACTGAATCATCAAACAAAAGCCTGGTCACCATCATCAAGAAGTTGCTGGAAGAGAATAAAAAGTCATGGCATAAGAAGTTGGTGCATTCTTTGTGGGCTGACAGACTCACGACAAAGAAGTCCATTGGCATATCACCGTACCGGCTTGTCTATGGGACAAAAGCATTTTTTCCTACCAGCCTTGGAGTGCCAGTGATTAAGCTTGTCCAAGAGATTCAGGCAGAAGAAGACAGTATGGTGAGAAGGATAAATGAAACAATTCATCTCCAGCAAACAAGGGAAGAGGTCTACAACAAAGCCATCAAAGTTTAGGAAAACATAAAAAGACTGTTTGACAAGAGAACCAAAGCTTCATATTTCAAAATTGGAGACAAGGTTCTGAAGTGGGACTCAAGAAGAGAGGACAAAGGCAAGCATGGCAAGTTTGACAGTTTGTGGCAAGGTCCATATATCATCCAAGCCACTGTGGGTTCTAATGCATTTTTCTTACAAGAAGTTGATGGTACAGAGTTGTTTGGGGGTCCTGTCAATGGCAGGATGCTCAAAAATTACTTCTGCTAAATTTCAGTTTCCAGTTCCCATCTGATTGTACATACCACAACAGTATTTTCTTTAAAAAAAAAAAAAAAGGCGGGGGGGGAAGAGGTTCAGACATGCCCAAAACATGAACCTCTGAAAAAATGCAAAGCAGCTGGTCCTAACATGCTCAAAACCTGGATAAGCAAAGAAGAAAGAGTAATCAGCTCTAACATGCCCAAAACCAGAGCTTAAATAAAGAAGAAGGAAGTGACTCTAACAAGCTCAAAACTTGAGTCACAAGGAAAGAAGGATGTTTCAGAGTTGCAGATTTCAAGCCTTCACAGTTTTGTTTTCAGTTTTCAGCAAGTCAGACAGTCTAATCCTGGCTTGATTGTTTTTCAATTTCTATTTTAGAATGTAGAGAAGAAATCTGCTAGACAGTTTAATCCCAGCAGATATTAGATTATATAGAGAAACATGTGAGGCCAACAGTCTAATCTGGTCTCATGGAGCAATAAGGGTAGATTTAGGATAGGTTTGTTTTTGTTTTGAAAATAAGCGATGAAAAGGGTTTGCTAATCCAAATGCACCCCAAGGGAAAGATGTTAGGACTGTAGTTTGGGTAGGTAGACTGGTTGGGAAAAGTTATTTTGCTGATGTTTCTATCATGTTGTGGCAACTGTAAATCAACGTAAACAAGGGATGTGCCAAGCAGCAGGCATCTGGCCTACTCCAAAGATCATTTCTGGATTCTTGACTCCTTCAAGAAGAAGCCATCCCCATGTGGAGCCACTGTTAGCCCCCCTATGAAATTCTTGACAAGCAAGCTGGGGGCTAGTCTGTTTTGGAGCCTTCAAGGAATGCCTTTTCCCTAAAAACCCATCATCCTTGAAGTCTCTCCGTGCTTTGCCTTATACAAATCCCCTCTGCTGAAATCCCACTACAAAGGACCCTCTGATTTCAAAAACTTGTGCTCTTAAAAGCCTTCATTTACCCCTTGCACCCCTGCAAAATACCCCTTTTCATCCCTTTCCTCCTTTGTCAAGTTTCCCTTGCTCCCCTCTTTTGCCCTATTAACCCTCTAAAACTCCCAAGATTCCCTTTAAATCCCGTTTTCGCCCTTTTTTTAAACCTTTATACCCCATTCCTTCCTATCATTACCCTTTGTAGGCCTAAAAATGCAATAAAAGGTTTAAAAACCCACTTTAACATTATAATAGGCCTAGCCCCTTCTCTGCTAGCCCCCGCACCTCTTCTTTCACGTGATCCAGTGCCGGAAACACCTGCTAGGCCACAAAGGCGTTTATCTCAGCGGGTTATCGGGAGTAGTTATAACCGTTGATCTGAGCAGGATAGACGGCGATCGCCGCCCCCACAGCAACCACCGTTAAAACCATCCATCACCGATCCTCGCATCTTGACCGTCCATTTCCCGCAGATCTAATGGTTTGGATTTTACCCGCCTGTGGACCCCGCCCGCGCGCACTATTCAGAAACAGCCCGGTTTTCATCGCACCGCTAATGGGGGTTGGGTGGTTTTTCCCCATTTCCCAACGATTCCATACACCTTCTGCCGCGTGTCCCCGCGTACGGCCCCGAAACCGCCCTCCATCGCGCATTAACTTTCGACCCGGGATGCCGCGAAATATCGTTGAGAGCCATTGGATCTGGAGCAGTCCATCTAATGGCTGTCGCTCCACCGAGATGCTCGTGATTTAACCCATAGCCACCGTACCCCTGGCCCACTGTTCGTCGTCCTCTGCCGTGTTTCCCGCCGCCGATCTCCTTTGAGATCTGACGGTCTAGATTGGTATTCTCCCCGTTGTTGACTATTCCGCTGTCAACCGGTTCCACCACGTCACCTCCACGTGCCTCACCGTACTGTTGCCCCTCCCGTCTTACATATTCGTTCAAAGGTCGGAGATTCAAAGGTTTTTTCGTTCATTTTTCCTCCGCGCCGCCTTCTGACTGTAGTTTTCATCGTTTCCACCTCACTACAGGTCATCCACGATAGTTTTTCCATCAAACTAGTCTGCATCATCAGTCCAGCCATCCCCCGTTGCATCCACCACCCCTGTGTTTTTCTTAACAAGTTGCGTGTTTTTGCAGGGTTTCCAGAGAGGCGGAAAGCCACCATGGTTCATAGAAATCATTGTAAGCGGCGCATTGAGCAGGCAGAAATAAAACTGAAGCTGGTACTGCAGGGAAATGTCAAGAAAGGTGGCGGCAGTATAAATCCCATCGAAGGACGAAGTTTGAAACTTCGCAGAATCTATCCTGCACCATTGAAGCCCAGATCTTGCAAAATCGAGACATTTATGAAGCCGTGGAGGAAAACCAGCTTACAATCAAGGATTTCAGCATTCGGCATTGAGTGTTTTAAGTTTTAATACGACAGTTTAGAGACAAGGTACCAGTTTGAAGACCCCGAGGATCAAGCAGAAGGTCCCGTGCGCAGTAAAGATAACATCAGGGTTTATTCGCCAGTAGAATGTTTTTTCTTCATAAGGTACAGGGTGCCCATACAGTCTTTATTCTACACCGTGCCCCTGAAGAAATTTCCACCCTGACAGCAGTTCGAAGCTACCAGAGCATTTATGTGGCAAAATTCTCAGCGGTTGTTTATCATTTTTTTATTCCCCAGAAGTACAAAGAGTATTGCAGCCAAAATGCATCGAAGTCATATCAGAAATAAATAGAACCGGAAGAAGACCATTCTTTCATCCAAAGAGTGACAGGGATTAAATGCTCAGAATCTAATTAGAATGGGCTTCAACCCCCTTTCTTTTCAGAAGTTTAATACTGCATTTAGTTCTTCACCTGCCTCCTCTGCTTCCCTTCAGCTATAAAACTCATGAGAAAACTATTGTAAAGGTTATTGATCAGTTATCAGAGAACTTCTAGTAGTTTCCTTTGGGACCAGTCTTTGTGTAAATATTGTAAGATAGGTTGAGGGATATGTTGTCAGACTAAGTATTCAGCTATTGGCAATATGTACTTGATTGGTATTGTTATTTAATATGACAAGAACATTTCTTTGGATCCTGATCTGAAGCAGTGGTGATTTTTTCCTATCTCTGTGTTTACATTCATTTCATTTCATTTCTACCGGCTTGCATCAGAATATTGGCATAGGATTTACCCTTGTTAGGTACCCTATGTTTCTGCTCTCCTTGCCCTTTATGTTTCTCTTCTGAATGTATTATCTAGGGAATGTTTTCACTTGGTTTAACCAGTGTAGTGGATGATATTTCCTGCTCTCTGATGTATGAATTAACTGAATTAAGTTCTTAGATGTTTTCTTGTTATAGATTTAGTTGGAAGATTTGGGAACACTGGGGATTAGAGTTAGCCCTGTCCACTAGGATCCTTGTACGACCTGCTGATCTGTAATTTTGTACTCTAAAATCTGTGTTATCTCCTCCATCCTACTTTCCATATCACATAATCATCTTGAAGATCCTAAGTTTCAGATGACTAGCCCAATTGAAAGCCTGCCTGTTGAGTAGCAAGCAAATCCTTTCCTGACTCCATTGCCCAATGGTTCTGAATATTTCCTGGAGTATTTCACCTCTGCCTTATCCCTCTTTGCTCATCCTGGTTTTACATTGAACCCTTCTTTCCTGATAACCCGCAACCAAAACAAACAATCAAACAAACAAACCCCGAGCTTTATAACTAGCCTAAAATCATAACATTTGAGCCTCAAAGACATAAACCTTTGCTCATAAAGAGAGATCCCTCTCTGGACCCAGGAGGGCTAGATCCTGAGGTCTGAAAGTGGTTCTGATGTTGTCTCATCTTTTGGTCTTGCCATTCTAGCCAAAACATGGGAACCCCAACATAGTATCCCTCTCAACTAGATTTGAGAGGACTTCCCATTACCTAGAGAAATGTCGAGAGGCCTTGCTATCTACCAACCAAATATCACACGAATCCGGAGGAGAAGAACTAGAAATAGAAAAAATAAGAATATATATAGATTGAGTAGCAGCAACATTATTTCCATACCTTTAGTTCCTTGATCTCTTTTGTGGACAATGGCCTTCTTCACGATCATCAGGAGCATCTCTTTTTCTTCTATCATCTCCTCTTCTTCTATCATTAAACCTTTTTTTGTTGAAGCCACGATTGTTGTTGTAGTTGGACCTTGGAGCATCTCTTCTTTTCGGACAATCTCGGGCATAGTGACCATGCTTTTGGAAGTTTTAAAATTCAAATTTTGATAATTTCCTTTTGAATATTTTATTAGAATCCCTGGAATATAGAGTAGGATTTCTAGAGTTAGATGATCTTCCTCTTCCTTTCCTCTTCCTTCCTTATGCAACAAATGCATAGGGCTCACCTTATTCATGCTTTTGAATCCTCCATCTAGAGATCATCCTACTTCTTGAGTACATTTGGTGACCAGCTCATCAAATTTCATAAATTTGTCATTGCTGCTTATAGTAGTAATGAAGGTTTCCCAAATAGGAGGATGATCTTGAAGAGTAACAATCACCAACTCTCTATTAGATATAGGCTCTCCAATAGTATGAAATTGATCCCTTAGTTGAGATATCCTCATGACATAGGATTTCACATATTCCCCCTTGTTCATCTTAATGTACTTGAGTTTATTCTTTAAGGAAACAATGTGATTCAAGTAGTTGACCTCATACATCCCAACGAGTTTATCATATATGTCCTTAGATTTCTTCAATTTTCCGACATAGGTAAGAAAATAATGTTTCAAAGAATCAATAAGAATTTCCTTAGCTTTGAGCTCACATTTCTTATATTTTGACTTGATAGAAGCAAAACAATTTTCCGATAGCTCAGGTACTTTTCCTTCCAAATATTCCAAGACATCATTATCATCCAATATTACTTCTAACCTTATATTCATAGCAACAAAGTTCGATGAGTCACCTAAATTCTCTGTATCCTTGAAGTAAGAGGTAGACATCTTGATTATGTAGATTATTCCAAATAGATTCCTTCAAAGGTGATTTCTTTAGTCTCTTGTATCCTTGGGCTTGTCTTCACCTCAACTCTGATACCATGTTAATTTTCCATTGTTCTATGCTAGAACAATCACTTAGCCCAATTGTGTCTTCAATTAACAATCCCTTTCAAATAAATTTAATCTTCCAATAACAATGAACAATTGTAGGTAGAATAGTAAATACAATATGCAATAGAAGAAAACCAAGTTCAATAACAAGAGACACAAGATTTGGTCAAAGACCATGGAAAAAACCCACAATGGGGAAAAAACCCACAAGGGGGAAAATCCTTTCAAATTATTCCTTTATTAGATTGTCATCAAATGTCCAGGAGAGAGATACAAAGTTCCAATTCATCAATAATGAGCCAAAGGTCAACAAATTTCATTATCCAATTCAACTAATAAATATCCAATGAGAGATGAACCCAAAAGATAAATATGTTCAAAAGTCAAAGTCTACTATTTTTGGTCAAAGTCAACAATAGTCAAATATTTCCTAACTTGTCAACCTTTAACAAAAAAATCAACTCCAAATTAACTCGGTCAATAGTCAAACAATTTTTCCTCCTTTGCTAGTCAAAATTCAGTCGAAATAGTCCCAAAAAATAATCGGTCAAAGGAGAGATAAAGTTGCAGTCAAACTTCAGATTCCTATGGCCAAAATTCAGTCAACAGACCTTCAGTCAACCTAAGTCAAAGTGCCCAGAAAAAATAGGTTCCTTCACCAAGAAATTCGACCTCCAAAATTCAAACTTTTGCAAGTCAAACCAAGTCAAAATGCCAAGTCAAATTTGGTCAACAATCGCCCATACAAAAAGTCAATGCAAAAAAATCAGACCAACCTCCTTCCCTTTGCGCATGTGAGCTCAAAATCCTTAATTGTATACCTGTACAAACCAAAGAGAGGAGAGGGAAGAAGAGATGTGTGACGTGATACTCAAAAGTGATTTGATCTCAGGGGTATTTATATGCCTCTTAGGTGTTCAAATTAGATTTTCTAGGCCGACTTGTACTTTTGTGTACTTGTGGTTTTTCCATTAAAAATAATATTTTTCCTTGACCAAATTAAATTCTTCCAATGGTAAAGAGGGTATTCTCTGGATGAGGAAGATTATACAAAGGAGGGAATTTTTCCTCGAGCTTCCAAATTAACACTTCTTTGTCATACTCAGTCATAGATATAGGAGAAAGGAGGAAATATACTCTTCACATAAATGTAAGATAAAGATGTGAATCTACTTCCACAACGGTATATTTGGAAGTGACTAAAAATATTGATATCGCTAAGTGGATGTTCACGTCACACTTCAGGTTTGCAAATCAATTTCCATATTTAATTTTATAAATATCTACTCAACAACATATGAAATTGGAAGTAACCAGTCTTCAGTACTACCTCTTGCAATAGCTAAAGCCAAAACCATAATATTTTCATTCCAATCATCAAAGATATAAAGTTATGTTATAGAAATCAAAATATGTTGTATTTTAGGAATTTGAATGAATACAGTAAGAGGTTCAAAAGATATTTTTTCAGTCTCCAAGAAGAATATGGCATTAGTACCATCTTATCAATGTCGAATTTCAAGATAATCAAAGAGATGAGAAGTGCCTCCATTGCGCTCTTAGAAAACCAGAAGGTTTAATCCCGTTACCTTGTCCTCTAAAAAAAATATGGATATGCGATAAACTACGTTAACTTCCAATTCTATGTATACAATGCCAACACCACAATTTCCTAGTTCATCCAATGCTACAATACATAGGCTTGGAACTGGACAATACAACATATGAAAACTTTTTATTGTCACCGTTGCAAGTCTGGAGGAATTGATATTTAGCTTCATGTATTCAATGTTTTTTTTTTTTTCAAGGAATCTCCTAATTTTTCAGTCACAAATCACTCGTTCAAATGCCTCGCCTCTAATAATTTTATGATGGTTGCCATGGTTCGGTGTAGGGACATCACGTCTTCCAACAAAATTTATCATATATTTTATTTATATCTAAAGGCTTTGAATGTATTAGGTAACTCATTCTTAACCCCGAGGTTCCATACAAAGATAAATTTCCAGCGCTCAAAATTGCATAAATTTCCAGATCCATATCCTTCACTGTTGTACAGTCTTTCCATCCAATGTTTTTTCACAAAAAAATAATCTTCAATACTTTGATTGGATTCTCAGGCTTTTCAACACACAATTAATAGTAAAATATGTTGCTTATATCTAGATATTTTCTTATTTTTGGATGTAAGATTACGAACGTGCAGTGTTTACTTTTGAATCTCTTCCATAAAGTGCACAAATGCTGGCTTTTATCCTGGTTTAAGAAAAATGTCGGGAAGTTTCAGTCCTCAATGAGAACCATATACATATGTTACAATAACAGAAAGAAAAATACCTATTGGATCTTTTTGATTCATCCTCCCCTGCATTTCCTCTATTAGCCAAAAGAGTTAGACCTGAATACTCTCAACAAAGGATAATCACAAGAGGTCAGGGTTTGATTCTAGGGAACCAAAAGTTGTTGTGAATATCATCCAGTTGAGGGTCATGTCATTTTCACCAAGGGTTTGAAGCCAGTTCATTTTGTGCAAGTAATGAAGTGTATGTTGAAAAGAGAAATGCAACACCTTCATGAAATTTTGATATACACATCACAGACTATTAGCTTACTCTCTTATGCCCAAGAAAATAATCCTTCATGTGTAGGGGGCTCCATCTGCTTTGAATGTAATGAGGGGTAGGCATGTGATCTTTGTCACCAATTTTAACTCAATGCATGCTGATTGGAAATTGGTTAGATGTCCAAATGTCTAGTAAGAATGGTGAAAAATGGCTAAGCTAATCTTTTGACTTGTGCATATTCACATTTATGTATTTAAATCTTATTTCTTAGGTTTTATAATTATTTAAGTATTTTAAAGATTGTTAAAAAAATAAAAGAGTTTGGGTCTAATACACTTTTGGTCTTCTTATTCTTCTTCAACATTTTTGTACCAACAACTATCCATTGCATTGTAAATGGGTGCATTTTCAATTGAAGCCAACACCCTTTTTAAAGTTGACTGCAAGTGTTTTCTATGTTTTAAGAAAATGATTAGACTTGAGGGAGTATTAGAGTTACTAAATAATTTGATGTTGTCTACTACTGACAATACAATAAAAATTAGCAAATCCACTCTTTCTCATATTGAAATATGTCTGCATCATGCATAGGAGAAAATCGAGTTTCTCCAAATTGAATCACAACTACAATAAAATGAACTACAATAGAAGAATCGTCATTCTAAACTAGTTCTTGTTCATAACAACACCATTTTTTGAGTCTGTATTTAATAAATAATTAGAGATTGGTCAGCTTTGTGAGGTATTTTCAGGAGTATATTTTCTTAAAGACCCAGAGGTTTAGCTTGCATTTCATAATTAATTCATCAAACCTTGTGAAGATGTTCTTAAAAATAAGAACACAACTAATCTTGGATATGACAAGGATGTGTCCTTTCATATTCTAGAATATTCCAAGCCCATCCAGTTTCACAATGTTGGGTTCCTTTAGGATGATTTATCTTCACCTCCTCCTTCTCCACAACCATAGATTGTCAAATGCCAACATTGTGATCAGATTGGCCATGTTAAAGATCATTGTTTTGATATTCACCAGGTTCTAATCATTTTGGTAAGCACACTCATCATTCAGACAAATGTTTCAAAAATAAGACTCATGCAAGAACAAAGATTCACCTTGAATAGATCACTTCTTGGAAATGGTATTCAACAACCAAGAAGATATATCTATCATACCTTAGAGTTTAGTCTTGAGTATTGACATGTCTTGTAGTTGATATTTCTTCATCTTCTCACCTTGTATTTGATAGGGGGGATTGATGGTGAGTTACCAACTTCAAATATTTATCAAGTGAACCTAAGCCACAACCCGAACTAGAGTTAGCTTCCATAGCCTAGAGCTAGAGTCAGCGGTAGCTTGATTCAAAGTTATAGCTAGAGATAGAGTCATGCTCCATGACCATGCTTTTTGGTTGGCGCCCAGCCTTAAACTACCACCAACATAAGAATTTTGTTTATGCTACATCAATTTTTGTATATCTTCAAACTGACATAAATATGTTATTATGTGGTCATCTTTAAACTATTATTAGGGAGCACTTCCATGAGTAGAAGACTTCAAATTCTAGCCAGATTTGAAATTTTTCTAGGAACTACTTCAAGCTTTAGTTATAGAGTCGATGGTCAACCTTAAACCACAACTGGTGGAGACCTCGGTTCTCCCAACTCATTTGGTTTATGGTATTCCTTAACCATGATTTCAAAGAGCATATTCAACCATTAGATGCCATGCATTTTTTCACCTTATCTCTCTTCTTGGTCTCATATACACCCCTTCGAATTAAGGTGGGGAATGTTGGACACCTAATCTGTTAGGGTTATGGTGAAAAATTACTAGAAGTCCAAGAAACCTTATAAGTTGAATGCAGTGGTCTCAATGTTATATTTACATGTATATAAATCTTAATGAAAGTTGAATTCCTTCCAACAAAGAGGATGCCGTGTTAGCCCCATTACTCATGGAAAAAAATTTAGCCATGTGAACATTATTGTAATATCCCCAATTTTGTGAGCATGAGATTTTTTCCTAATTTCGGTGATAATAAATAAAGGGGAAAATATTATTTTGGAGAAAGGTGACAAGTATTATTTTATTGGATATTGGAAACAAATTATTATTTTATTAAAATGGAGGCAAAAGTTACTTAGTGGAAAGTCCCCCCCACCAATAAAATAATAATTAAAAAAGGAGTCTAGAAACATGGGGAGAAGTTATAAAAGGAGGATGGACTCATTTTCTAATCATCTTTTGACTATTACATTTCACCTTTCATCTTCTATTGGGGTTGTTTAGCACAAGAAGAAAAGTGTTGTTTAGCACCAGGAATTCTGAGTGGAATTCCACCCTCATTTCAGAGAACTTCAAGTGTCTCCCTAGTAAGGTAATTTGGGAGCCCAATTAAGGGCTTTCCTTGAGCTTCATTGCAGAAGTTTTCCCAGCTATGTGCATTTCCCAGGCACGGAAGGAGTTCATGGCATGTCATTTGGAGCAATTGCAATTGGTTGAAGACTCCATGATTTTGTTGAGACATTCTTCATAGTTAAGGCCAAAGATTCAAAGAATTTTGTGGGGCAGTGAGTGAGGTCATAACTGGGACGAATTTCAACTCATTTTGATAGTGCGCAGAGCTCACCAGCTCAAGTCTACACAAGAGCAGGAGGTGGCTTATGTATAAGAAAATTTGGGTTAGAGAAATCAGGAATTTTCTAGAGGGGATATTTGTGAGACTTTGGGAGGATTTTAGTGTCATATTTTGGGCATCCTATAGCATTTCCATTTTGTTCAATTCTATGGGGCATTTTCCGGCCAAATTGGGTGATTCACACTTGTTGGGGGTCGACGGGGTTCGGTGGATTAAACCCAAACCATTCCTTGTTTTTTGTGCATTTGGTCAGAGGAGGCTAGGATTAATTTCACAGAATTTTTTGAGCACTTCTGAAGGCATAATTCCTAGTTCCATTTAGCAGTGAGCAACAAAAATTGTCGGAGGAGGGTGCAGTTTATCCCATGACGATTTCCACCACTTGGGTATGTGAGATAATCTAGGTTTTGTTATAGCTGATGTGGAGAGCCTACATTTAATTTTGCATAATTTTTGGAGTAGATTTGAGGGCCGAAATCTCAATTCACCTACAACAGCAGTGGCAGTAATTTACTGGGTCAATGCAAAGGTTTTTGGTGGAGTCATTACAGTACTTGGGCATCACAATTCCAACCTAGGTTTCACCTAGATCATTGTAGCAATCAGAGGTTCCTATTTCATACTCATTGTACTTCATTCTGCCCAAAATAAATAAAATGGTTTGAATTTTTGGTGCATTTCCTCTTGTGTTTTGATTTCCCGTGTATGTGTTGAATTTCCTAGATTGTGTTACAGTTCATGTTTCTATTATTTAATTAATATTTACATTAGGAATATTACAGTGGCATTGGATCTATGATCTTGGCTATATTTTGGGTAGCCATCTAGATCATGGAATATTTTGGCATGTTTGCACAGTGAAGGGTTAAACCATAGCCAACACATGGCTCAAGGAAGATTTAGTATGCAGAAATTTTGGTGTGGAATCCGTTGGAACGATCAAATATTAGCTCAGTTGAGGAAGGTATAATATTAGGTCCATCCTCAGCCTTACTGCAGAAGCACTAGTGGTGCACAAGCCATGGGGATGCAACCATCTACATTGTGTGGGGAAAGTCAATAGAATCAAGGAATCATATCTCAAAAGGAGCATGCAGGATAGGGATAGTTAGAGGGTGAGACCGAGGGGTGATTTTGCTGGTGGAGACCTGGATTTAGATTTAGGATCCTAAGGAGGAGTTTAAGCATGAGGTTGTGGGCACACTAGAGTGTGCGGAGCATGTCTATGTGTGCAGTGTGACACAATAGTCACCCTTGTTGGAGATTCCTTTGATAGCTCCAACTAACACCTTGGGGGAGAGAGTAGGGCACACACCCATTTGGCCATCCATTAAGAAGGTGCTAGGAAAATCAAAAGTGTCCACCATTGAGGAGGTGTTATCCATTCTTGAGGTATCCATTGATGAGGTGTTCAGGGTTGTGTCCGAGTTTTCAGGTGATAGCACCACACATCATATTGGAGAGGTGCCTGGAGAGATATCCATCTTTGATGAGGAGCCAATAGGTATAGAGGAATCCATATCTATGACAAATTTTCTAGAAAATAACTACCTATCGCTGATTGTTGGGGATGTTATGCATGATGAGATATCTGTGGAGGGGTAGTTAGTGGCTCATGTTGAGTCCATGGTGGAGGAGGATGTGCAACCCTCATTGGATTCAACCATGGATGAGGAATAATTAGGTGCATTGGCATCCAATAGAGCTTTCGTGCTTTTAGATGACAATCCCCTTCAGGCATACATCAATGGATCTTATAGCATTATTGGGTCGCTTCCTCGTGTTGGTGAGAGAGAGTCCACATTACCTAGGTAGATTACATGGTTTGGCCAGACTAGCGATATGAGGTGACATGTGTATCATAGAGTGGAACATTTGCAGGATGGAGGACTTGTTTCAGGTATGGTTATTTTTGCATTCGATCCCTCTCTCAGGGTTGGATGGAGAGAGATATTGAGTTAGTATTCCGTGGATCTGGCTAGGAGGTTAGATGCATCCATGGCCACATATTAGAAGAGGCTATGGATTACCAAAATGGATCGAGGTCCATACTGTTTTTGGGATCCAGGTGGGATTCTCCATCACATCGTAGAGTTGGTAGGTGATGGTAGTAGCCACATGATGGAATCGATGGTTGGATGCACAAACCTTTTCATATCCCCTTTAGAGTTCCTGACAACACTAGTGACAAGATGGATTGATAGGGGAGTAGGCATAGTTCATGAGTTGTCATGGCACCGTGTACATGGGATTATATGATGATTATCCTACTCTGATAGGAGTTGGCAGCAGGTGGTGGCATCGACAGGCCACCAGACAAGGTATTGTATGGATACCATGCTCTCTCACTACTCTATTGGTCACATGGCCTACCGAGGATAGGATTTGTAGTGTGTTTCACATTAGCATGTGAAGTGTTAGGCCGCTTAGGTCTATCTAGGGATATGAGGAGATATAGCTCACATCATGGAGGGATTTCTAGCAAAGTAGTGGATGCATTAGCACATGTGAGATGCCATATGATACAGGGTGGTACGAAAATAGGCAATTGTACCTAGGGGTGCATAGAGATATGCCACATAGTCAAGTGTTATGCAGAGGGATGCGACCTGATGCATATAAACCCAATTTTAGAGCCTAGCATTCAATGTTGTATAAAGGTATGAAATGATTAGCATTGGCTTGCAGAGGAGCATGGAGATGTGTGGTTGTTTGATGTAGGATGTTGGTTTGCATTGAGTGAATCACATCACATTGAGTACATGTGTGGAGTGCCAGGTATAGTGACACATGAAGGATGTGAGATGGTACAAGATGGTACAATAGTAGCATGGGGTATCCAGTGGTGTACAAGGATAGGCCATAGGGTACAGTGGAAGGTCGAGGAGTGCAAGGATACTCAGTGTGATGCAGGGGCATATGGTGCCACACAATGAGGTCTTGAAGGGTTGCCTCTAGGGAGACTTATGGGTGGATACATCAGGCATACATTTGGGTGTAGTTCACCTATGATTGATGAGGATGCAGATGAGTGATACTCGTTGGCATCCATGGGGACTCACATGCTTATCCCTCTTATAAATCACTTATAGGCACAAACAATTTGGTTGTTGTCCTTTGACACTTTGGGTGTGAGCAGTGGGGGTTTGGGGAGCTCACCCGAGATATTTGGATGACACTCAACGCACTAGGGGAAAGACTTCTTAGCGGAAATATTAGGTTAATGCACGAGTTGAGAGCCATAGGTTGGGGGATGAGGTGATCATCTCAAGGGGTGGAATATCTATCATTAGTGAGCATATGCCTAGGGAGATGGTCATTAGGAAGACATGTGTCACTCTTTCCACAGGGAATTTGAGGACCATGCATGAACAGAGGATACCATGTATGACTGAGGCAAATTTCAAGTGTGTGTTCAACCTCCAAACATTGTATTGGCACTTTATCAAGAGGGCAGACGACAGACTCATTGGTGATGGTTGGCAGGAGCAGGACGGGCCCACATGCACTGAGTCAATTGTGAGTATCAGATACCCATCTATTGGTTTCCTTCAAGGGGTAGTTATTTTGCACGTGTGGACTCCAACAATCATAGGTACTAGGTAGTGCCAGGCACATGGAAGTTTAACATGCATCAGATTAGTTCTTGATATATGGGGTCTATATGTTGGTTGCATGCAGGTTCTAGGGAAGAGGCACAAATGGATTCCATCAATTTTTAGAGCTATGCTGCATCAGGTCTAGCTAGAGGATATAGGGATTCAATTGGTTGACATGCCACTCCATCTAGTGAGGAGTAGGACCATAAAAAAGGGTGATCTAACTCACTTTAGGGTTGACACATGGAGGATCACTAAGGCCTCCATTGTTTGGAAAGGCATGCTTCTACAATTTCAGCTCAAGATCGAGACTAGTGATGGATGGGTAGATATTGACATCATATATACACCTGAGCATGATGAGTTTTGCCTTCATCGATATTTCTCCTCCAGGTTTTAGGGGAGGAGGTTGTAGTGTGCACACGATGGGAAACCTATTCAAGTTAGAGTGGCACAACAAAAACATGGTGGTGCTTTTCTGAGATGAGCATGAGACCCGAGCATCACAGTGCTAGAAAACTCAATGACCTTCAGAGATGGGCTAGCTACTATAGGGGGAGATCACCCAGATTTTCCATTGGGCTTTAATGAGACACTAATGGTGTGGGGGACTTCATTAACATGGAAGATTGGTCAACATGAGGATATCAAGAGGAGCTCATGTAGGAGAGACTTCGTTTGCATAGGGATTGGGCTGTATCTTCAGGAGTTTACTCTTGGTATGCATGAGGTGGACTACTTGTTAGGACAACTTCATGGAGAGTTTGAAATAGTCCTACATTACCATGATGCTCTACTTATTGATAATATGTACAGGGTTTCTGGAGATTATACCTGGTTGGACAATGAGTGGAGCAAGGGGTGCTTCACATTGATCATGATGCCTTAGGATATTGGTATTCAGAGATTCCTTCATGATCATAAAGTGCAGAGATCAGGGCTGAATAGGTGTGAAATTTGGGACCTTGGTATTACTAGTGACGATAGTGGTGATTAGCAGTCAGAGGGGGCACTTGTTTCGACATTGATTTAGGAAAAATAAATTTTGGAAGGGAGGACTGTAATATCCCCAATTGTGTGAGCATGAGAAATTTGCCTTATTCTGGTGATATTAAGTAAAGGGGAAAATATTATTTTGGAGAAAGGTGTTAAGTATTATTTTATTGGAGATTGGCATAAAATTATTATTTTATTAAAATGGAGGCAAATTCAGTTAGTGGAGAATTCCCCCCATTATAAAAGGGTGATGGACTCATTTGCTAATCATCTCTTGAATATTACATTTCACTTTTCATCTTCACTTGGGGATGTTTAGTATAAGAAGAAAAGTGTTATTTAACACCAAGAATTCCAAGAAGAAATTCCACCCTCATTTCAAAGAACTTCAAATGTCTCCCTAGTGAGGTAATTTGGGAGTCCAATTTAGGGCTTTCCTTGAGCTCTATTCTATGAGATTTCCCAACTATGCGCATTTCCCGGGCATGAAAGGAGTTCATGGAACATCATTTGGAGCAACTGCAATTGGTTGGAGATTCTAGGATTTTTCTAAAACATTCTTCATAGTTAAGGCTGAAGATTTGGAGCATTTTGCAGGGCGACGATTGAGGCCAAAATTTGGGACAAATTTCCCCTCATTTTGATGGTGCACAGAGCTCACTGGCTCAAGTTTGCACAGGACAAGAGGTGGCTTGTTTCTAAGGGAATTTGGGTTGGAGAAATCAACCATTTTCCAGAGGGGATCTTTGCGGGACTTTGGGAGGCTTTCATTGTCATATTTTGAGAATCCAACAATAGTTACATTCCATATGAGTGAATCACATCACATCGAGTACATGTGTGGAGTGCCAAGTATAGTGGCATATGAAGGATGTCAGATGGTACAAGATGGTACAATAGTAGCATGGGGTATCCAATGGTGAACAAGGATAGGCCATAGGGTACAGTGGAAGGTCGAGGAGTGCAAGGATACTCGGTGTGATGCAGGGGCATATGGTGCTGCACAATGAGGTCTTAGAGGTTTTCCTCTAGGAATACTTATGGGTGGAGACATCAGACATACATTTGGGTGTAGTTCACCTATGATTGATGGGGTTGCAGATGAGCGATACTCATTGGCATCCATGGGGAATCACATTCTTATCTCTCTTAGACATCACTTATAGGCACAAACAATTTGGCTATTGTCCTTTGACACTTTGGGTGCGAGCATCAAGGGATAGGGAGCTCAATCGAGATATTTGTATGACACTCAAAGCACTAGGGGAAAGACTTCTTAGCAGCGACATTGGGTTAATGCACAAGTTGAGAGCCACAGGTTGGGGGATGAGGTGATCATCTCAAGGGGTGGCATATCGTTCATTAGTGAGCATACGCCTAGGGAGATGGTCATCAGGAAGAAACATGTCACTCTTTCCACAAGGAATTTGAGGACCATGCATGACCAGAGGATACCATGTATGACTGAGGAAACCTTCCAGTATGTGTTCAACCTATAGACATTGTATTGGCACTTTATCAAGAGGGAGGATGGCAGACTCAGTGGTGATGGTTGGTAGGAGCAGGACTGGTCCACATGCGCTGAGTCAATTGTGAGTATTAGATAACCATCTATTGGTTTCCTTCAAGGGTTGGTTATTTGGCACGTGTGGCTTCCAATAATCATCGGTACTACGTAGTGGCAGGCACATGGAAGTTCAACATGCATCATATAAGTTCTTGATATATGCAGTCTATAGGTTGGTTGCATGCAGGGACTAGGGATGAGGCACAAATGGATTCCATCAATTTTTAGAGCTATGTTGCAGCAGGTCTGGCTAGGGGATCCAGGGATTCAATTGGTTGACATGCCACTCCATCTCGTGAGGAGCAATACCATAACAGAGGTGATCTAGCTCACTTTATGGTTGACACATGGAGGATCACTAAGGCCTCCATTGTTTGGAGAGGCATGCTTCTACAATTGCAGCTCATGATCGAGACTAGTGATGGGTGGGTAGATATTTACATCACAGATACACTTGGGCATAATGAGTTTGGCATTCATCGATATTTATCCTCCATGTTTTAGAGGAGGAGGTTGTAGTGTGCATGCGATGGGAAACCTATTCAAGTTAGAGTGGCGCAATGACAACATGGTGGCACTTTTCGGAGATGAGCATGGGACCCAAGCATCACAGTACTAGACAACTCAATAACCTTTAGGGATGAGCTAGCTGCTATAGGGGTAGATCACCCAGAGTTTCCATTGGATTTAGTGAGTCACTAATGGTGTGGGGGACTTCATTAACATGGCAGATTGGTCAACAAGAGTATATCAGGAGGAGCTCGTGTGGGAGAGACTTCGTCTGCATAGGGATTGGGATCTATCTTTAGGAGTTTACTCTTGGTGTGCATGAGGTGGACTACTTGGTAGGACAACTTCATGGAGAGTTTGAAATAGTCCTACATTACCATGATTCTCTACTTATTAATAATATGTATAGGGTTTCTGGAGCTTATACCTGGTTGGACAATGAGTGGAGCAAGGGGTGCTTCACATTGATCATGATGCCTTAGGATCTTGGTATTCAAAGATTCCTTCATGATCAGAAAGTGCAGAGATCAGGGCTGAATAGGTGTGAAATTTGGGACCTTGGTATTACTAGTGACGATAGTGGTGATTAGCAGTCAAAGGGGGCACTTGTTTCGACATTGATTTAGGAAAAGTAATTTTTGGAAGGGAGGACTGTAATATCCCCAATTGTGTGAGCCTGAGAAATTTGTGTAATTTTGGTGATATTAAGTAAAGGGGAAAATATTATTTTGGAGAAAGGTGTTAAGTATTATTTTATTGGATATTGGCAAAAAATTATTATTTTATTAAAATGGAGGCAAAATTCAGTTAGTGGAGAATGGCCCCCATTATAAAAGGATGATGGACTCATTTTCTAATCATCTCTTGACTATTACATTTCACTTTTAATCTTCACTTGGGGATGTTTAGCATAAGAAGAAAAGTGTTATTTAGCACCAGGAATTCCAAGTAGAAATTCCACCCTCATTTTGGAGAACTTCAAGTGTCTCCCTAGTGAGGTAATTTGGGAGTCCAATTCAGGGCTTTCCTTGAGCTCCATTCTAGGAGCTTTCTGAGCTATGCACATTTCCTTGGCATGAAAGGAGTTCAACACTGTTATCGATGAAATAGGTAACATGACCTCAAAATGGGAACTCTAACCCAAAAAGACTCAAAAAACATGAAAAAACACCCCAAAAACAAAAAAAGTGTATTCCAGAACGCACTTGGTTTTTTTTGAAGGTCAAATTTGAACATTTTATAAAATTATGCTAAAAACAAAATTGTTTCTTGAAAAAAAGATTGAAAAAACACCCTCAAAACAAAACCATTTGATGCTCGAATAACAAAAATAAATAAAATGTGTGTCATATTTTTGACATTTTTAAAAATAGAAATAACATTTTTTAATTTTTAAAATTCAAACATTAAAAAAACCTAAAATTTAAGAAAAAAAATAAATTAAAAAAATAAAATCATTTTAAAGCTTAAAATTTAAAAATATATAGGAATAAAAAAATAAAAATAAAAACAAAATAAAAATTTTAATTCAAACATTAAAAAAACCTAAAATTTAAGAATAAATAAATAAATAAATAAAAATAAACATTAAAATTTCAAAATATATAGAAGAAGAAAAAAACAAAAAAAAACAAAATAAAAATATTAAATTAAAAAAAAAAGAAAAGAAAAAAAAAGGAAAGAAATTATAAAAAATAAAATATAAAAATTAAATTTAAAAAATAAAAAGAAAATGTTTATTGAATTAGAAAAAAAAAATTAAATTTTAAAATAAAAAATTAAATTTAAAGAAATATATATTAAAAAACAAATAGATTTTAAAAAATAAATTAAATTTAAATTATAAAAAATAATATATATATATATATATATATATATATATATATATATATATATATATATATATATATATATATATATATATATATAAACTTAAATTAAAAATATATATATATTAGATTTTATTAAATTTAAAAAAAATGTTAATATTAAAATAACAAATTAAATTTAAAAAAAAAAACAAATATTAAATTTTAATAAATAAATGAATAAACAAATAAATTTTGAAATAAAAAATAAATTTTAAATATAAAGAAAAAAAAAAACATTGTTAAAATAAAAAGTTAAAAAACTTTAAAAATCAATTAAAATTCAAAAATTGAAAAAAATAAATTAAAAAAATTATATTAAATAAAAAATAAAATAAAAAACAAATTAATTTGAAAATATTAAGTTTAATTTATATATATATCTATATATATATAATTTTAAATACACAATTTTAATTGAAATAAAAAAAATATAAAAATTTTATGTAATTAAAAAAATAATAATAAAAAAATAAAAAAATTTTAAAAAATATTAAATTCAAATAAATTAAAAAAAAAATACAAAATTTACTAAATTTTAAAAAATTAAATGAAAAAACTAAACATAAAGTTTAATAATTAAAAAAAATATATGACAAAAAAAATCAATTAAATTATTAAAAAAAAAAAAAAAAAACAAAAACAAAATTTAATAAAAAATTTTAACAAAATTTAGAAAAAAAAATAATAAAAAAATGAATAAAATTTAAAAAAAATTAGAAAAAAAATTTAAAAAAAAGACAAAAAAAAATTAAAACAAATTAAATTTCAAATATAAAAATTAAATTAAAAAAAAAAAAAATTAAATTTTTTGAATTAAAAAAAAAAAAAAAAATCAAATTAAAAAAAATATTAAAAAAAAAAAAAAAAATTTGATCGTGGTGGCGCCGCCAATTGGCCTCCCGCCCAGGTGGCGGTGGAGGACAGCCGCTGGGTGGAAGGCCGATTCCGAGAATCACCCTCCCGCGGCGGGAGCTCGATTCCGGGAATCACTCTGAGGCCGATTCCGAGAATCGCCCTGAGGCTGATTCCGGGAATCACCCTGAGGCCGATTCCGGGAATCGCCCTCCCCTGACGGGAGGCCAATTCCGGGAATCGCCCTCCCGCCGCGGTAGGGCGATTTCCGGAATCGCCCTCCCGCCGCGATAGGGCGATTTCGGGAATCGGCCTCATGACAATTCCCGGAATCGACCTCCCGCCGCGGGAGGGCGATTCACGGAATCGACCTCAGGGGGCGATTCCAGGAATCGGCCTCCGCCCCGCGGGAGGTGATTCCGGAATACATCCCGAGGCTGATCCCCGTGAATCGCCCTCCGCGGCGGGCCCCGGCTCGGAGTATCGCTGAGCGTTAGAAATCGCCTGCAACAACGAGAGGCCAATTCGGATCACCACGGCGATTCCGGGAATCGACGGGAGCGGGTGGGTGATTCCCGGAATCGGCCTCAGGGCCCGCCACAGGAGGGCAATTCTCGGAATCGACCTCCCGCCCAGTGCCCGGCCTCCATCGCCACCTGGGCGGGAGGCCGATTAGCGGCGCCACCACGATCAAAAAATTCTTTTTTATTTTTATTTTTATTTTTTTTAATTTTTAATATATATTTTTTTAATTTGATTTTATTTTTAAATTCAAAAAATTTAAAATTATTTGTTTTTTAATTCAAATTTTTTATTTTAAATTTAAATTGTTTTAATTTTTTTTGTTTTTTTTGTTTTTTAAATTTAATATTTTAGATTAATTATTTTTTAAAATTTATTTATTAAATTTATTAAATTTTAATTTAATTAATGAATTTATTTTTATCTTTTAGTTTATTTAGTTTTTCATTTTTAAAATTTATAAATTGTTTCATTAAAAAAAAAACAATAAATTTATGGATATTTGTTTTTTAATTATTTGCACGTGGTTTTTTTTATTTTTTTTTCATTTTTTAATGATAGTTTTTCTTATTTTAATTTTCTTTTTCAATTTTAAATTTTGTTTTTTTTTTTAATTTGTTTTTTTTGTTAATTTTAAAATTTGTATTTTTTTTCTTCTTATTATTATTATTTTAATTTTAATTTTTAAATTTAATTTTTTCTTTTTTGTATTTTATTTTTTTTATCTAAATTTTAATTTTGTAATTCAAATTATTTTAATTTTTTTTTTTAATTATATAGTTTTTTTTAATAACTTAGAAAAAAATGTTTTTGATGTTTTTTTATTTTATTTTTTTGGTTAATTTTTGTTTTTTTCTTTAAATTATGTGTTTTTTTTTCAAATTTTGTCATTTTTTTTAATATAATTTTCGAATATTTTTTTTTATTTTTTAAATTTATTCTTGTTTAATTTTTTTTTTATTTTTACGAGTTAATTTTGTTTTTTTACATTTTATTGGTTTTTTTTATTGTTTATATATATATTTTTTTATCTAGGTTTTGTGTTTTATTACCAACATGGAAATCACCACTCTAAAAAAAAAAGGTTGATGCTACATCAATATGTTTCAAAATTAGCATGAAAATCACCGCTCTAAAAAAAAAAGGGTTGATGTTGCATCAATACGTTTCAAAATTAGCATGAAAACCACTAACATTTTAAAACAAATATTCATACTTCATAAATAAAAATATTAGAGTGTCGAAAATGTGCTCAAAAAACAAAAAAAAGGTGATTCTGCATCACCAGTTTTCAAAATCGGGTGTTTTTTATGCTACCAAAAAAAAGTAGGTAACAGTGCGGTTACCTCTTTCATCAGTAACATTG